>JBBPBX010052848.1:13588-24056 GCA_038048925.1 Garcialebias charrua
ACACACACACACACAAACAAAATTCTCACTCTGGCTTTTTGAAAAGTTGGCAGCCCTGCATACCTCTCCAAAGTGCCACAGCACTTCTGGATAGGTTGAGCTCCATTCTCCCTGATGACCAGAAGAGCAAGCTCATTTCACAAGCATATGATGGTGCAAGTGTCATGAGAGGAGCCACAGGTGGTGTACAGAAGATCCAAGATGTCTATGTCAATGCACACTATGTCCACTGCTATGCTCACCAGCTTAAACTTATCATGGGGCGGCCGTGGCGTAGTGGTAATGGCAGTCGTCCCCCAATCGGAAGGTTGGAGGTTCGAATCCCGGTTCCCCACACCATGTATCATTGTGTTCCTGGGCAAGACACTTAACCCTGAGTTGCTCCCGGTAGGTCTGGAAGGCACCTTGCATGGCAGTCGCCGCTACCGGTGTATGAATGTGTGGATGAATGGGTGGATGAGCGCTTTGGGGCTCCTCACAGGGGGCTGGAAAGCGTTATATAAATAAGCTCTATTTACCAGTGGTGGGCAACACTAATCAAAAAATTAGTTCCACAATTTCTAGAACGCTAATTGATTTTTTTAGGTCCACAATTTCAAAAGCACAACTGTCTTATGAAAATTAGGGGAAGATAATCTAATCTGCTATTTATATTTGACAATTGGTAGCCAGCAGCGTTATGCAATATTTACACTACACTGCCAACGAGAGGTGCATAAACTGGTATACACCTTATCCTACCTCTTAACGCCGATTTGCTCGGTGTGTCATCTATTAAAATACACCTTTCACTCAGGGTTCAAAATTTTAAAAGTTGTTTAATGTGTGGATTGCTATTTCGGCTGCTTCTTTGTCTTTTTTTTGTTTGTTTGTTTATTGTAGATTTTTCATTAAAAATGCATCGATAAAGTTATTTTAACTGTTTTCTGGAAAACTGAACGCCTGCAAATTCAATGCATTATGGGTAGGCAGATGACGAAAGCAATGTAAAGCTAGATTCATACTTGACGCGTCGCGCAGCGCGCGAGGGTGTGCCCTCCAAAAGTGACGCAATTTCACAGTCCCCGCCCCTGCGCGTTGGCCCCGCGCAGGGGATTAGCACGTGCCGTGCACCTCTGAATTTTTGAAACTCCGCAAGCCTAGAGCGCGCGCCGCGCTCAGTGACGTACGGACTGGGCTCAAAACAAGATGGACGCTTTCGAAGCTGCTCTGGCTGAACTCATCCGCATGTATCGCCATTTGTATGATCCCTCGATGTGCAACTGGCACAGAGTTCATGGAAGGAGATTGCAGAAGCGATGCAGAAGGAGGAAGAAAAACATGCGGGATCGCTTCGTGAAGGCCAAAAAGAGGGTGATCAGAAGTGGCGATCCTGGCACCAACAAACCGGTGCCAATCCTCGTTGTGGAGCTGAGTTGGCTGTCGAGTTTTATAAAACACCGAGAAAAGGACACAAATATGGAAAAAGAGGTAAAAATGAAAGAAAAAAAGTTAGTACTGCTTTTATTACAGCTAGCTTAGCATGGAATACAGCAGGCCATGCTGTGCAGCCTGCCGTGTTGTTTCCCCTTTGTAGTCATTGATATAAACAATAAACTGTGAGAATGAATGACCAAAACATGGCTTAATGAAAATATAAATCAAGCTGCTGACCAGTAAATGTGAAATAGTGGAAATAGCTATTTTGGATCTGCACTCCTATACTGTAAACAAATTTAGCCTATATGTGTGTTGATGCTTCACCTTCTGTTTATTAAGCTAACAATTACACAAACATTTGTTTTTATTTAAGACGCATTGTATCCGTTACTGTTTCATTTTGTACTGATGGATGTCAATGTCTGTTTTTTAGCCTGAAGAAACACCACAGAGCCAAGCACAGGACGATACATGGTGCCTCGACCAGACTGTCACCCCATTCGACCAGACCTTCACCCCCATGGACCAGACCTTCACCCCTATCGACCAGACCCTCACCCCCATGGACCAGACCTTCACCCCTATCGACCAGACCCTCACCCCCATGGACCAGACCGTCACCACCATCGACCATGAGTACATCACACCCATCGTCTCTCACAACCTCACGCCTACTGGCCATGAAACTGGCAGTACTTCAAATGCAGGGTGTTTTCCTCTGCGCAGGTCCTCCACGCCAATTCCTCCCTGTCCAACGGTGCCCATACCCGTACCACCTCGACACTTGCCAGGGTCAAGCAGCAGTAGCAGAAGCGACAGCCCTAGCATCAGCTCACTCCGTTGGTGTTGGTGAAAACTTTTTATACTTTTATACTACTATGAAAAAGTACTATGCAAAAACTCAGGACAGTATTACACTTTATTTCATTTTATGTTTATGGATATTAAATGTTGGTGTTGGTGAAAACATTTTATACTTTTATACTACTATGAAAAAGTACTATGCAAAAACTCAGGACAGTATTACACTTTATTTCATTTTATGTTTATTAAATGTTTTAGTGTTTTAGTGTTTAAATAGTTATTGTTGCACTGAGGGACAGAGAGAAATGCAATTTCAATCCTGTGTATGTCCTGTACATATTACTGTTTTGAGAATAAAGCTGACTTTGACTTGACTTTGATTCAAATGATACATTTGTAATGCATAATTACACATTTATCAATTATTTTTAGACAGCATGCAATTTTTGCACACATTAAAATCAAAACACTATTTCTACAGGTTTCTCCACATTCCACTTCACATTCCTGGTGAAATAAAGGCTACTACACATTGAGATTTTTCGTGTCAGGTAGCAATGCTTCATTTTAATGCAATATGGGACTTATATTTACAATGCCATTTCAGGTTTCCAAATAATTCTAACATCTAATGTTCTTACAATTATAAAAAAGTCTTTCATACCAAATTTTATGTAATACAACTGTTAGTGGCTTTGTAAATACAATATGCAAACAAAACAGACGGAAAGCTGAAGTGGATATTTCAATGTACAGGTAGTCCCCGATTTACGAGCGCTCTGATCTGCGAGGTTCCAGACTTACGAGCTGCACATTTTTGGAAAAAACGAAAAAAATACTGAGTTTTCATGTGTTTTTTCACTACAGTTAGCTAGTTAAGCATATAAACACACGTTTCCGATCATTTTTATGCACTCAAAAGTAGTTTTTAGATGAAAATAGAGTGTTTTTAGGCGCGCTAGCGAAAACCGTTCCAATTTACGAGCGGATTTCCGGATTTACGAGCGAAATGGCGGCCGTTCCAAATTACGAGATTTCCGGTTTACGAGCGCCTCGTTGTAACGGATCTCGCTCGTAAATCGGGGACTACCTGTAGTTTCATTTTATTTAAAATCATTTAACATTCAAATACATATAGCAATATACAATATAGCTTGGCACACCTCTGGGCAGCACGTTGGCACAACTGGTAGAGCTGCTGCCTCTCAGCGAGAAGGTTGCCGGTTCAAATCCCGGTCCGGGGCCTTTCTGGGTGGAGTTTGCATGTTCTCCCCGTGCATGCGTGGGTTTCCTCCGGGTACTCCGGTTTCCTCCCACAGACCAAAAAACATGCTTGTTAGGCTGATTGGTGACTCTAAATTGACCCTAGGTGTGAGTGTGAGAGTGGATGGTTGTTTGGTGTGAGTGAGACAGGTCCCTCTTGTAAATGAGTCCCCGTGACTCAATGAGGCTAGCCTGTATAAATAAAGGTTGAATGAATGAAAAAAGAACACCTCAGAGACTATCAGGGAAACTGTAGTTGCACCAAGTTTGTAGCTGGCTGCTACACTTTTCTGGCTGCTACCTGAAGCCAGGATTCTTAAAGTCACTGCCAAACGCTCGGGTAATGTCACAGGGCTGCTGTGGGTCCTTCCATGTCGTATGAAAGGCGAAATACGATGTAGCAGGTCATCAAATCGGCGTGCAGACATGCGGAAGTAACTGAAGTGCATTTCTTCGTCAATTCTCCGCATCGGCATCACCAGCATGTTATATTCCCCACCAGTACGTCTCTGAGAGTGTAATGGCCGAACATACCATCTCCTTCTGCGTCTTCTTCGTCTCATTAAAATTGCAAGACACAATAACTGTTGTTCTATTATAATTTGCTCCTCTAATAAAGACAGTTCAAGAATGAAGCGAGCGGGAAGCCATTTTGTTTGTGTTGTGACGTCAAACAGTTCTTCTTCTACGGTAGATTTCTTCTTCTACACCCTTTCTTGTAACATATGCACATGTTGTAGAGGCTACTGCCACCTGCTGGCCCGTAAAAGAACAGCACTTTGCCATGCTCCGCCGTGCGTCAACCATAAACACAGGGGCGAAACTATGAACGCATTTCGCCGTGCGGCACAGTGCACGCGCGGCGCGCGCGCTCCAGCCTGCGGACCAAAGCGAAAGTCTAACTCAGCCTTAAGGAACCAAAACTTGACATGCTGTTGTTGCTCCATTTGACCACTAGATGTCTGTCTGTCTTTATCAGCATAACAACTTTAAATAATTTCTTTTCATTCAACCTGACCTGTATTTTATTTTATTATTTTATTTTGAACTCATTGGAAGGAAGCTGACATATTTTTATTTTTTAAATTATTTCTGCCTCAGACTCCAATCATTTATGGTGTTCAAAAATGCTTTCAGTGTGTAACTCACTTTTATTACTTTAGTATTTTAGTATGTAGCATTTTTATTTCAATTGCCTCCTTTTTATTGCTGTTATTCCATTTTCACTGATTTATTGTACCAGTTTTTATATTTTCTGTCCTGTTAAGCACCTTGGTCAATGCAAGGCATTGTAGGAAGGTGCTATACAAATAAAGTTTATTATATTATAGTTTATTATTTAATGATTTATTTTTTATTACTTGTAGGAAATAAAATGTGGTTAAGACATGTACCGTATTCTCCGGCGTATAAGTCGCACCTTTTTGCCTACATTTCTAAGCCCTGCGACTTATAGGCCGGTGCGACTTATACGTCGATTTTTCCAATATTTTGGTCATAATTTGACTTTGGTCAAAAACTCCAAAAATGGTGCAGTACCAGTTTCGGCCGCTATGGGCGCTAAGAAACCCTTTACAGTACCTACACTGTTGACATCTGCCTGGTCCAAAAATGGTGCAGTGACACAGAAGATGAAGACTTCAATGGTTTTGAATAAATAAATAAAAACCATAAAATAAATACAGTATCTGTTTCTGTCATCATTTTAAACTGAGACACGTTTTTTACTGTAATGTCAGCTAATAAAAATATATTTTTATGTGTTTATCTTTAAAGATAAATGATGAAAGACACAAAATATACAAAAATTATGTTCATTTATTAATGAAAAGTTCAACTAAGACACATCAAACAAAATACTGTAGTTTTTATGTGATAATCTTGTCAAAAGTCCTTCCAAACAATTTGGCAGCCAGTCCAAAATAATGTTCATTTATTAATGAAAAGTTCAACTAAGACACATCAAACAAAATACTGTAGTTTTTATGTGATAATCTTGTCAAAAGTCCTTCCAAACAATTTGGCAGCCAGTCCAAAATAATGTTCATTTATTAATGAAAAGTTCAACTAAGACACATCAAACAAAATACTGTAGTTTTTATGTGATCTTGTCAAAAGTCCTTCCAAACAATTTGGCAGCCAGTCCATTTTGGGCAAAACACCAGTTCACGTGAGGTGCGACCTATAGGCCGGTGCGACTTATAGGCCGATGCGACTTATACGTTGATTTTTCCATTTAATTGGGCATAATTAGGTTGGTGCGACTTATACTCAGGTGCGACTTATACACCGACGAATACGGTACATAGTTAGTTATTATAGTATAAAATGCACAGTAAATCTTTTTAAAGGGTCGTATACAGTACACTGACTGCATTTATCATAACGTCTAATGTCAGCTTGTTCTGTATTTTTTTAAGTACAGTATTTGAAACAGCAGTGAAAACAAAATTTGTGTGGAGGAACACTCATTTATTTGCAATAATAAAGTAAATCTACATGCAGATATATAGAACTTCAACTTACATGTGTCATTCTAAAAACAATTACAATACAGTATGTAAAGTTTTCATCTACTTTAATGGGTACAAAAAAGCCACAAAATGAAAAAGCTGTGAATTTCTGCTTGTTAATTTCTGTGCACATGTCATGTGCATGCATGAAAACCTTGATTTTCTTTGGAAAGAAATAAAGAAGAAATAAAAAAAACATTTCAAGCCACTATTTTGCTGTATTACTGAAAATACATCTACTCAAAAATTGTGGCCATGAGTAAATAAACAAATGTGATTAAACAACGCTCTCTTCTTGGGTGACTTCCTCAGCCACAGCGGATGAAGATCCTTCTTCCACACGTGGTTCATCCACAGGCCGCTGAGAAACCTCCATAACTTGTTCACCCTCCATGTTAAAACAACTCTTCTTTGTCTACTCACTGTTCGAGCAATAAGGCTGCAGAGAAAAACACACTGGCGGCTGCTAACTAGCTGCTAACTTGACCAATCATGTCTTTTTTGTCACATGACAGGTAGTAGCCAATAGCCAGGGCCCCTTAGGGCGGGCCCCGCTCTTAAATCAACCAACCGGATGACTGCTCATGGACCACATCAGGATATGGTCCGTCTGTTAGCAGTTTAAAAGCCTGTAAAATAAGTTTTTTCATTTTACTGATAGATAATTAGTTATTAACAGTACTGAATAATAAATAAAAATAGCGCAAATCCGCTTATGAATTATAAAAGTTAGTCAAACCGCTGTTACGCTGACAAAAACGTTAGGTCCGTTGTAAGCGGATTAGCGCTACCTTGCGGTCATGCGCCCACCTCTGCCATTTATCATCATGCAGCAGGTGAGATATTCAGGTTTAAAAATGTCCTCCAAGGAGGACAAATTAAAACCATATCCCAAAAGTGAGTATTTTCTTCTCAGACCTGGTTGGATTCTCTGGCTTTTTTTCAAGATCTCCAAAGAGAACCAGCATTCTCGATGAAGTGGTGTGCCACAGAGTCCCAAGAGCAAGCTGGAACTTCCACAGCCGAGCTGTGAACACTGTTTTTGAGCACAAAGAAAACCTGCTCCGGTGTTTTGAAACCATCAGGGACTCGGGACAGTTTGATCCTACCACTGTTAGAGAAGCTGGAGGCTGAGTCCAGCCCCTCACCTAGCAACCCCTGGTTAGGCTCAACCCACTTCTGTATTAAACACATGACTGTTGTTTTTCATGATTTCATCTCATCTTTTGTTTATATTGTAATGACGCCAACACTGCAGACGGAGTCCAGTCAAACGGGGTTTATTCAGAAACAGGGACGAGCTGCTATTACCGAGGCTGCAGCTCACGCCTTAACAGAAAACGCGGTACACACGCGAGCGAACACACTGCTAGCTGCCTGCTAACAACAACACACTCCCGGGCTCTTCTTCTTCGTCTCTCTTTTTCCTGGTCCCTCCTCCCTGCTCCTACCCCTCTCCTGCCCCCACGACCAATCCAACACATGAGGGCGGGGGACAACAGAATCACAACAGCTCAACAGAACACAGTACAACTGAACAAATACACAGAAATACTTGGACCCAAAGCAGAACCAAACACAGGGTCGTTACACTACCCCCCCACTACTGAGTCCCTCGCCCACGAGGGGACAAACAAAGTCATCAAACCGTCTTGGAGCCCTCCTCATCCGCTGCGGGCGAGCTCCCAGCGGCGCTACAGGCTCTGGGGCCGGGGCATCATTCGATGTCGGTGATAAGGCTTCTGGGGAGGTTGGCGGACGCACCAGAGACCCTGACCATTGGCCTTCTGGGGACTGAGGTGCAGACCTGCCTTGATAGGGGGCCAACCTGTCCCTGTGCAGAGCTACTCTTCTCCTGTTTTGGGGCATCTGAACTCTGTAGACCACCTCCCCCAGGCGCTCCAACACTCTGCAGGGACCCACCCACTGACTGTCCAGCTTCGGGCACCGTCCCTTCTTCCTACGAGGGTTGTACACCCAGACCAGCTCCCCTGGAGTGAAGTGTCGGCCCTTAGCCCTTACATCATAGTTCCGTTTCTGGCGCATGCCTGCTTGCTCCTGTTGCCTCCGGGCAAACGCATGGGCCGTCTCTAACCTGTCCTGAAGTTTCCGGGCATACTCGGGACCCGCTGGAACATCAGGTGCATCCGGCGGGCGCCCGAAGGACAGTTCGGCTGGTGTGCGCAGCTCCCTCCCCAACATGAGGAGCGATGGGGTGCATGCCGTGGAGTCCTGTACAGCTGAGCGGCATGCCATTAGCACCAGTGGCAGGTGCTCGTCCCAGTCCCGCTGATGCTCTGCTGTGAGGATGGCCAGCTGCTGTCCCAGGGTGCGGTGGAGCCTTTCCACTAGGCCGTCGCTCTGGGGATGTAATGGTGTCGTTCTTGTTTTGTGGATGCCAAGGCGGCTGCACATGGTAGAAAACACCCGTGACTCAAAATTTCTCCCCTGGTCACTATGAATACTGTCTGGTACCCCAAACCTGCTAATCAGGCCCCCAACCAAAGCATCTGCCACAGTCTCTGCTTCCTGATCAGGGATGGCGTACGCCTCCGGCCATTTTGTAAAATAGTCTATAGCCGACAGGACATAACAGTTTCCCCTGTCTGAGCGTGGTAGGGGGCCCATGATGTCCACGGCCACTCGTTCCATCGGGGCTCCTACAACAAACTGTTGTAGGCGAGCGTGAGACTGACCCGTCGGCCCCTTCCGTGCCGTGCAGAGGTCACAGCAGCGGCAGAAATCCTCCACATCCCTCCTACACTGGCCCCAATAAAACCCCTGTCGGAGGCGACGGAGAGTTTTTGTGACACCAAAATGTCCAGACCCAGACGCTCCATGCACGCCCTGCAGGACTACGTCTTTCAGGCCTTTTGGGACTACAATCTGCCACCGCTCCTCACCTGTGGAAGGGTTCTTCCATGACCTCTGCAGTACTCCATCTTCCAGTCGCAGAGCCTCAAACTTGGACCACAACCCTTTAGTTGCCAGCGAGAGTCCAGCAACCTCCTCCCACGGCGGCTTCAGTTGCCTCTCCACCCACTGCAACACAGGTTGGATGTCAGGGTCTTGTTCCTGATGGTGCCTCCAGCTGTCTGTGCCAACCACCTGCAGCTCTCTGCAGATCGCCAAGTCACTCTGACCTGATCCTCGATGGTTCCGATGCAGCTGTTCCTCCTCCAACCTCTCCCTCCGGTCACAGTAACTGCACCCCTCTGCAGCGCAAGGCCGGCGGGAGAGGGCATCGGCATTGGCGTGCTTGGCTCCGGCCCGATGAATGACAGAGAAGTTGTAGGATTGCAGCTCCTCCAGCCACCGGGCCACCTGACCCTCAGGTTCTTTAAAAGACATCAGCCACTGGAGGGCCGAGTGATCAGTCCTGATCGTGAATGACAAGCCACACAGGTAGTACTTAAAATGGCGTAGAGAAAGTACCACCGCCAGCAGCTCCCGCCTTGTCACACAGTAGCGCCTCTCAGCTTTGTTAAAGGCCCTGCTGAAATACCCCACCACTCTCTCACCCTCCTTCCCCAGCTGGGACAGGACCCCCCCAACCCCCACGCCACTTGCATCCGTGTCGAGGATGAAGGGGAGGGAAGGGTCTGCAGGAGCGAGGACTGGGGACTCAGTCAGAGCTTGCCGCAGGCGGTCAAACGCTCCCTGGCACTGTTCAGTCCACACATAGTCTCTGTTCTTCTGGAGTAGTTGGAAAAGGGGGGCTGCTATACTTGCGAACCCCCGCACAAACCTCCTGTAATAAGAAGCCAGTCCCAGGAAGCTTTTAAAGAGCGACTAAACCCAAATTTAACTTTTTTTAGCTGATAAACTCCCTAGAATGTGTTTAAAAAGTTTCTGAGCACTATTTTTGAGTTATTTTTCATGTATTTGTGCGTATTAGTTAAAATCGGCAATATTTGGTCTAAAAACGAGTATTCGTAGTCCTATGGGTTGAACTGTGGTATTGCACCCTGATTTTCCCATTAGTTTACGTTTGGCACAGTCATGATCTTTGAAAGAAAAAAAAGGCATACGACTGGGAAGTCACCTGGAATATATTACAGTACCTATAGAGGAGTCATCAGTGAAAAGCTTCTTCTTTCAGCTTTTCCCTCTTCACAACAAGTCATCCTCCTCCATCTCACTCCGTCCTCTGCATCCTCTGTCCTCACTCCATCTACCTCCATGTCCTCTTTAACTGCATCCAAGAGAGTTTAATTAAACTCAGTTTAGTGATTTTTGAGATATTTTGCAAATGCTAAAGGCTAATAATTATAATCATGGACAAAAATATACTGTATCTGATTCACCTTCGCCTTTGATGGCAGGCGATAAAGGTCTGTGGAGAGGCCACAGAGTAGTGCACAGTGTTCCTAAATGGTAAAACATTTAATAAAAAATATGACAGATTATAAACCTTTACAACTGGCTTTAAAATGGCTTCAAACACTGGGCCAAATTGACATGTATGG
>JBBPBX010052849.1:0-24056 GCA_038048925.1 Garcialebias charrua
TCAGTCTGTCCAACATGTAGACCAGTGGACTGTCAGTCTGTCCAACATGTAGACCAGTGGACTGTCAGTCTGTCCAACATGTAGACCAGTGGACTGTCAGTCTGTCCAACATGTAGACCAGTGGACTGTCAGTCTGTCCAACATGTAGACCAGTGGACTGTCAGTCTGTCCAACATGTAGACCAGTGGACTGTCAGTCTGTCCAACATGTAGACCAGTGGACTGTCAGTCTGTCCAACATGTAGACCAGTGGACTGTCAGTCTGTCCAACATGTAGACCAGTGGACTGTCAGTCTGTCCAACATGTAGACCAGTGGACTGTCAGTCTGTCCAACATGTAGACCAGTGGACTGTCAGTCTGTCCAACATGTAGACCAGTGGACTGTCAGTCTGTCCAACATGTAGACCAGTGGACTGTCAGTCTGTCCAACATGTAGACCAGTGGACTGTCAGTCTGTCCAACATGTAGACCAGTGGACTGTCAGTCTGTCCAACATGTAGACCAGTGGACTGTCAGTCTGTCCAACATGTAGACCAGTGGACTGTCAGTCTGTCCAACATGTAGACCAGTGGACTGTCAGTCTGTCCAACATGTAGACCAGTGGACTGTCAGTCTGTCCAACATGTAGACCAACTGTCAGTCTGTCCAACATGTAGACCAGTGGACTGTCAGTCTGTCCAACATGTAGACCAGTGGACTGTCAGTCTGTCCAACATGTAGACCAGTGGACTGTCAGTCTGTCCAACATGTAGACCAGTGGACTGTCAGTCTGTCCAACATGTAGACCAGTGGACTGTCAGTCTGTCCAACATGTAGACCAGTGGACTGTCAGTCTGTCCAACATGTAGACCAGTGGACTGTCAGTCTGTCCAACATGTAGACCAGTGGACTGTCAGTCTGTCCAACATGTAGACCAGTGGACTGTCAGTCTGTCCAACATGTAGACCAGTGGACTGTCAGTCTGTCCAACATGTAGACCAGTGGACTGTCAGTCTGTCCAACATGTAGACCAGTGGACTGTCAGTCTGTCCAACATGTAGACCAGTGGACTGTCAGTCTGTCCAACATGTAGACCAGTGGACTGTCAGTCTGTCCAACATGTAGACCAGTGGACTGTCAGTCTGTCCAACATGTAGACCAGTGGACTGTCAGTCTGTCCAACATGTAGACCAGTGGACTGTCAGTCTGTCCAACATGTAGACCAGTGGACTGTCAGTCTGTCCAACATGTAGACCAGTGGACTGTCAGTCTGTCCAACATGTAGACCAGTGGACTGTCAGTCTGTCCAACATGTAGACCAGTGGACTGTCAGTCTGTCCAACATGTAGACCAGTGGACTGTCAGTCTGTCCAACATGTAGACCAGTGGACTGTCAGTCTGTCCAACATGTAGACCAGTGGACTGTCAGTCTGTCCAACATGTAGACCAGTGGACTGTCAGTCTGTCCAACATGTAGACCAGTGGACTGTCAGTCTGTCCAACATGTAGACCAGTGGACTGTCAGTCTGTCCAACATGTAGACCAGTGGACTGTCAGTCTGTCCAACATGTAGACCAGTGGACTGTCAGTCTGTCCAACATGTAGACCAGTGGACTGTCAGTCTGTCCAACATGTAGACCAGTGGACTGTCAGTCTGTCCAACATGTAGACCAGTGGACTGTCAGTCTGTCCAACATGTAGACCAGTGGACTGTCAGTCTGTCCAACATGTAGACCAGTGGACTGTCAGTCTGTCCAACATGTAGACCAGTGGACTGTCAGTCTGTCCAACATGTAGACCAGTGGACTGTCAGTCTGTCCAACATGTAGACCAGTGGACTGTCAGTCTGTCCAACATGTAGACCAGTGGACTGTCAGTCTGTCCAACATGTAGACCAGTGGACTGTCAGTCTGTCCAACATGTAGACCAGTGGACTGTCAGTCTGTCCAACATGTAGACCAGTGGACTGTCAGTCTGTCCAACATGTAGACCAGTGGACTGTCGGTCTGTCCAACATGTAGACAAGTGGACTGTCAGTCTGTCCAACATGTAGACAAGTGGACTGTCAGTCTGTCCAACATGTAGACAAGTGGACTGTCAGTCTGTCCAACATGTAGACCAGTGGACTGTCAGTCTGTCCAACATGTAGACCAGTGGACTGTCAGTCTGTCCAACATGTAGACCAGTGGACTGTCAGTCTGTCCAACATGTAGACCAGTGGACTGTCAGTCTGTCCAACATGTAGACCAGTGGACTGTCAGTCTGTCCAACATGTAGACCAGTGGACTGTCAGTCTGTCCAACATGTAGACCAGTGGACTGTCAGTCTGTCCAACATGTAGACCAGTGGACTGTCAGTCTGTCCAACATGTAGACCAGTGGACTGTCAGTCTGTCCAACATGTAGACCAGTGGACTGTCAGTCTGTCCAACATGTAGACCAGTGGACTGTCAGTCTGTCCAACATGTAGACCAGTGGACTGTCAGTCTGTCCAACATGTAGACCAGTGGACTGTCAGTCTGTCCAACATGTAGACCAGTGGACTGTCAGTCTGTCCAACATGTAGACCAGTGGACTGTCAGTCTGTCCAACATGTAGACCAGTGGACTGTCAGTCTGTCCAACATGTAGACCAGTGGACTGTCAGTCTGTCCAACATGTAGACCAGTGGACTGTCAGTCTGTCCAACATGTAGACCAGTGGACTGTCAGTCTGTCCAACATGTAGACCAGTGGACTGTCAGTCTGTCCAACATGTAGACCAGTGGACTGTCAGTCTGTCCAACATGTAGACCAGTGGACTGTCAGTCTGTCCAACATGTAGACCAGTGGACTGTCAGTCTGTCCAACATGTAGACCAGTGGACTGTCAGTCTGTCCAACATGTAGACCAGTGGACTGTCAGTCTGTCCAACATGTAGACCAGTGGACTGTCAGTCTGTCCAACATGTAGACCAGTGGACTGTCAGTCTGTCCAACATGTAGACCAGTGGACTGTCAGTCTGTCCAACATGTAGACCAGTGGACTGTCAGTCTGTCCAACATGTAGACCAGTGGACTGTCAGTCTGTCCAACATGTAGACCAGTGGACTGTCAGTCTGTCCAACATGTAGACCAGTGGACTGTCAGTCTGTCCAACATGTAGACCAGTGGACTGTCAGTCTGTCCAACATGTAGACCAGTGGACTGTCAGTCTGTCCAACATGTAGACCAGTGGACTGTCAGTCTGTCCAACATGTAGACCAGTGGACTGTCAGTCTGTCCAACATGTAGACCAGTGGACTGTCAGTCTGTCCAACATGGATCTGATGTTTGGCTCCATGATTTCAGTCTGATGTGTCATTCAGACATTTTTTCTTTTCCAGCTGCTGGAGGACAACATGGTCACTTTTGTGAAGAACTAGCTGAAGAAGATCCAGAAGGTTCTGAGTCCAGATTACCCAGAACGCTTAGAGAGTCAGAGGGAGGATGAGGAGGTGTTGGAGGGTGAGGATGAAGAGCAGAGGAGGAGCGAGAGGCATTGATGAAGATCACAGTTTACTTCCTGATGAGGATGAAGCAGGAGGAGCTGGCTGACCGTCTGCAGAGCAGTAAGAGGATTTCTATAAACATTTAACTTTTGAGAGGAATTTATTCTTTAATTAATAAATGTTTTTGTTCATTCAGGACAAGTTGCAGTTTGTCAACGTAACCTTAAATGTTGTGTGAAGAAGAGGTTCCAGTGTGTGTTTGAGGGGATTGCTAAAGCAGGAAAGCCAACCCTTCTGAATGAGATCTACACAGAGCTCTACATCACAGAGGGAGGGACTGGAGAGGTCAATGATGAACATGAGGTCAGACACATTGAAACAGCATCCAGGAAACCACACACACCAGAAACAAGCATCAGACAAGAAGACATCTTTCAACTCCCACCTGGAAGACATGAACCAGTCAGAACAGTGATGACAAAGGGAGTGGCTGGCATTGGGAAAACAGTCTTAACACAGAAGTTCACTCTGGACTGGGCTGAAGACAAAGCCAACCAGGACATCCACTTCATGTTTCCATTCACTTTCAGAGAGCTGAACGTGCTGAAAGAGAAGAAGTTCAGCTTGGTGGAACTTGTTCATCACTTCTTTACTGAAACCAAAGAAATGTGCAGCTTTGAAGACTTCCAGCTTGTGTTCATCTTTGATGGTCTGGATGAGTGTCGACTTCCTCTGGACTTCCACAACAATCAGATCCTGACTGATGTTACAGAGTCCACCTCAGTGGATGTGCTGCTGACAAACCTCATCAGGGGGAAACTGCTTCCCTCTGCTCGCCTCTGGATAACCACACGACCTGCAGCAGCCAATCAGATCCCTGCTGAGTGTGTTGGCATGGTGACAGAGGTCAGAGGCTTCACTGACCCACAGAAGGAGGAGTACTTCAGGAAGAGGTTCAGAGATGAGGAGCAGGCCAGCAGGATCATCTCCCACATCAAGACATCACGAAGCCTCCACATCATGTGTCACATCCCAGTCTTCTGCTGGATCACTGCTACAGTTCTGGAGGACGTGTTGACAAGCAGAGAGGGAGGAGAGCTGCCCAACACCCTGTGTTATAAATTCCCTAATATTTCTGTATTGTTTAAATTCGTATTTTACGTCAGGCATCTTTTTAGACAGCTAAGGGGTCCTTGGGGATAAATACTGTAGAGCTGAGAAAGCCGTTGGTTTTATAGCCGTTGATGTTTTCTATCGTTGATGCCTGTCTGCGTTTGTGACAAAGGTGAGCTTAATGCACTTTAATGAGCGCTAATTTCTTCTTTTCATATATAAATGGGGTGGCGATTTTGGCGCAAATATGAGACAGCCCAAAGAAATGTTTATTTCATGTTTAAGGTTCTGTCTTGTTGTAATATTAAGGGTAAGCTAAGCTATTTGTTAGCATGTTCTCATTTTAGCCGTTTTCTGTTATTTCAGATACCAGACAGACAGAAAAAGGGACAGTTAATGCCAGTTACTTTCAGTTAGGAAGAATTTACAGCTCAGAAAAGGAAACTGCATGCTGTAAACGAACTGGTCAGTTAATTAAACTCCAAGAAAAACACCATCTTGCTGTGTCAGGACTCACTCTCTGATCGGAGTGTCTGTGTGGATGAAGTGCTCCAGCTAAACTCCTCAAAAATCATCATACAGTCCTAACTCTCCACAACATTTGGTCCTTCTGAGCCGGATTACTTCACTCATATCAGCAAAATGGACACATCAAGATTAACAGAACGGCCACGGCAGCTACCAGCTCACCTCCAGGACTACCAAGTTCCTCAGTCACTAATGTCTTATGCTGCCCCTCATCAGGATGACAATCTAAGTGCCAGTGCACAGCAGCTGCGGTCACTCAGCCTGCAGACCAAGTCTGCTATTCAAGATGGCCAGCTGTTTTCAGCACTCGGGTTCTCACAGCGTCATTTCCCAGCGGCGGCAGTCGATAAGACAAGCCAGTATAACACAATATCTACGTTATACCAACCAGCCTATCAAATAATTAATCCTGTGACTACAGCTGTAAATGCTCAACAATACCAGCCCAATTATACAGGTCCAGCCCATACAGAATACCAGCCACATCCAGCTGTGTCAACACCAGCAGGTCAACCCCTGGCTCCAGCAACACCACGTCAGGTGCTGCAACCCACATCACTATCAAACAATGTCATGCTTCAGTGCCAGAACCTCTACACCCCTATGGCAGTGCCACCGCCTGTGTATCAACCCACACAAGGTAACACCACACAGCCTGTGTACCAAACTGCACAGCCGGTGTATCAGCCCACACAAGTTAATGCTGCACAGCCTATGTATCAGCATACACAAGTCATCAATGCACCTCCTATGCACCAGCCCCCACCGTTTAGTACTACGCAGCCCATCTTGCAGCCGCCAGGTTATCAGCCAGGTCCATCTCCACAACCTGTTCTCCAGTTTCAACCTCCTGCAGTACAGACGGTCTACCAGCCAGTGCCTGTCATGGTAGGGCCAGCTCCCCATGGTTACAGTTCTTTCCTGCCACAGTACACCATGCCACAGTCCACATACAGTTTCCAGCCGCCGAAGCAGCCTGTTCCTGTACCTGAACTGCCCAAGCTGGTTCATGATAGTGAGAGAGAATTTACTGACCTTAAGATGGCACTAGACCACCTGCTCGACCCCCATACAGAGCTGTCAGAGCACTACAAATACCGTGTACTTATGGAGCGTCTAGTCCTGGAGGAGGCCAAGCTGATTGCTCAGTCTTGCAGACATTATACCCAACCTTACACAGTTGCTATGGAGGCACTACAGAGGCAATATGGACAACCACATCAGCTAGCACAGAGTGAGATTGCTGCTATCCTAAACGCCCCTGATGTAAGATCTGGGGACACAAAAGGTTTCCAGAGCTTTGCCCTCAGTGTTGACCTGCTAGTAGGAATGCTCACTTCATTAGAGGGACCAAATGGTACAGAAACAATGTCAACTGGTCACGTCGACAGACTGTTGAGTAAGCTTCCCAGGTACCTGAGAGACAGTTTTGTAGAGCACCTCCAGACACAAGGTCGTTTTAACACAAGTCAACTCAACCCCTACAACCTCAGAGACCTTGCCAGCTGGCTCAAAGTAAAGGCAGAAGCTCAAAGACTCTCTGCAAAAATGGCACAGCGCCACCGCCCTGAAGAGCCACCTGCCTCCAGGAGAGAAAGACACGCTCCAGCTCCAAAGCCTCGAGTACAATCTGTTTCTGTCTATCACGGCTCTGATGAACCCAAAGCTGATAACAGTTTTCCTGCAGAGGCAGCCCACTCTGATCCCAAGTCACAAAGATTTAAGAAGCTGTGTCTCTTCTGTAAGAGCACAGAGCACTATCTATCCCAATGCTCTGTTATTGTACAGCATTCACCAGAAGAAGTCAGGAGATGGCTTGAACGTGGTAAGCGCTGTTATAATTGTGGGAGGACCGACCACCAACCTGAAGCCTGCACTTTAAAGAAACCATGCAGTGAGTGTCAGGAGATTCATCTGAGAGTTCTACATGATGTTGCCAAGTCAGACTCGCGTGTCTACCTCATCACACCACGCGACCAAGTCACGTTCGGCACCTCTAAGCGAGGAGGAAAAGTGTATCTCAAGGTGGTGCCCATCCTAATAACTCACGGCCGGAGGTCACTGAAGACCTATGCCATCTTGGATGATGGGGCTGAAAGGACAATAATCCTACCAGCAGCTGCCCAACGTCTAGGCCTTAAAGGTAAAGCAGAGACCCTCACTCTACGCACCATTCACCAAGACGTGGCCCATCTGGCTGGTGAGTCTGTTTCTTTCCATGTTGCCCCACTAGGGCACTCTAAGGAGCGCCACCACATTAAAAATGCCTATACAGCAGGCCAGCTAGCTTTAGCAGAACAATCATACCCTACAACTGCATTACAGAGACGTTACCGCCATCTACAGGGTCTTCCAATCCCTGACTTTAGTGAAGTGCAGCCGTTACTATTAATTGGTGCTGACTGCACACACTTAATCACAGCAAAGGAGCCAGTGAGATTTGGTCCAAAGGGCAGCCCAACAGCAATCCACACAAGCCTTGGTTGGGCACTTCAGGGTCCAGACAGTATGGATTCTACTGCTGCTTCCTGTTATCTCACGACCAACCCAACTACCAGAGCTGCTGCCCTCCAAGCACCGCTGAGGGTACACTCTCCGGTTCCAGCAGCACCTCAGCAAGCCAGCCAGTCAGAGCAGGAGCTCTCAGAGATGAAGGGTCTCCTACAAAGTGCTGAGGAACAGAACACTGAACTCACTGAGCAGCTGAATAATGCTAATGCCACGGTTGAACAGTATCGATCTGTGGTACTGACTCTGGAAGATAGCCTGAAGAAAGAGAAAGAGTTACGTTCTCTAGAGGTCAGACTGAAGGAGTCAGAGGAGGTGCAGAGGCAGCTGAAAAAAAGGTTTTTAGAGTTGGAGAAGATGGAGCTGCAGGAAAAGGAGGAGAGAAGGAAGGCTGTGGACACAGTGGAGAAACAAGTCTGTGAGCTGCAGCGGAGTCTGAAGGCCAGCCAGGCAGAGCAGCAAGAACAGCTGAAGAAGTTGGAGACGATCACTTCTCTGCAAGAAACCAACAAGATGCTGAAAGTGGACAGGGATAAACTGGGACAGGAGCTTCAGCAGGCTCAGGCTAAAGTGAAGAAGCTCCAATCAGATGTTAACCCACTGCACAACTCTCTGTCTGTACTGTCAGAGAAAAATGGCTCCCTGCAGGCTGATAAGAGGCTGCTCGAAGAAGGCCTCAAACAACTTGTTAGCCAGCAGAAAGATGGGGATCTTGAGAAAAGGCAGAAACTCACAGCTGAAAGAGAGACTCAGCCCAAGCGCATAGCACAGCTAGCTGAAGAAACAGGCGAGCTGAAGACTGAGCTGACCAGATCCAACGCCAAGCCCTTAGGCTATGTTTCATCAGACATAGCTGATCCTGATCCAGTGATGCCAAACATGTTGTTGATGGGGCGGCGGGACGCCTCCTTACCCCAGCGTCTTACGCTCCTGACACCGTCACAAGAAGACTTTGGCGCCACTGTCAGATGATGGTGGACCACTCCTGGGTGCAGTTCCTGCGGCATCACCTTCCGTCCTTGCCAGTTCAGCAGAAGTGGAGGCGGCCTACTGATGACCTCACGCAGAGCACGATCGTCATGATCGTTGATCCCCAGCTTCAGAGAGCACAGTGGCCCATCGGGGAGGTTGTCAAGGTGATCGAGAGTGCAGACGGTCGGATCCGGTCAGCGAAGGTTCGGATTGGAGAGAAGACCTACCTGCGGCCGGTACCACGTATGGTCCAGCTGTCGGCCATTCCACCTGATGATGGACAAAACATACAGGACTCCACTTCATCTTAGGGAATTTAATAGACTTTACATAATAGCTAGGCTATTCTGGGGGCGGCTGTTATAAATTCCCTAATATTTCTGTATTGTTTAAATTCGTATTTTACGTCAGGCATCTTTTTAGACAGCTAAGGGGTCCTTGGGGATAAATACTGTAGAGCTGAGAAAGCCGTTGGTTTTATAGCCGTTGATGTTTTCTATCGTTGATGCCTGTCTGCGTTTGTGACAAAGGTGAGCTTAATGCACTTTAATGAGCGCTAATTTCTTCTTTTCATATATAAATGGGGTGGCGATTTTGGCGCAAATATGAGACAGCCCAAAGAAATGTTTATTTCATGTTTAAGGTTCTGTCTTGTTGTAATATTAAGGGTAAGCTAAGCTATTTGTTAGCATGTTCTCATTTTAGCCGTTTTCTGTTATTTCAGATACCAGACAGACAGAAAAAGGGACAGTTAATGCCAGTTACTTTCAGTTAGGAAGAATTTACAGCTCAGAAAAGGAAACTGCATGCTGTAAACTAACTGGTCAGTTAATTAAACTCCAAGAAAAACACCATCTTGCTGTGTCAGGACTCACTCTCTGATCGGAGTGTCTGTGTGGATGAAGTGCTCCAGCTAAACTCCTCAAAAATCATCATACAGTCCTAACTCTCCACAACACCCTGACTGACATGTACATCCACTTCCTGCTGGTTCACACCAAAGTCAAGAAGGTCAAGTATGATGGAGGAGCTGAGACAGATCCACACTGGAGTCCAGAGAGCAGGAAGATGATCGAGTCTCTGGGAAAAGTGGCTTTTGAGCAGCTGCAGAAAGGAAACCTGATCTTCTATGAATCAGACCTGACAGAGTGTGGCATCGATATCAGAGCAGCCTCAGTGTACTCAGGAGTGTTCACACAGATCTTTAAAGAGGAGAGAGGACTGTACCAGGACAAGGTGTTCTGCTTCGTCCATCTGAGTGTTCAGGAGTTTCTGGCTGCTCTTCATGTCCATCTGACCTTCATCAACTCTGGGCTCAATCTGATGGAAGAACATCAAACAAAATCCAAGAGGTCTTTAAATTTGAAGAAACTAAAATATCTCCATCAGAGTGCTGTGAACAAGGCCTTAAGGAGTCTAAATGGACACCTGGACTTGTTCCTCCGGTCCCTCCTGGGTCTTTCACTGCAGACCAATCAGACTCTCCTACGAGGCCTGCTGACACAGACAGGAAGTAGCTCACAGACCAATCAGGAAACAGTCCAGTACATCAAGAATCTGATCAGTGAGAATGTGTCTGCAGAGAAAAGCATCAATCTGTTCCACTGTCTGAATGAACTGAATGATGGTTCTCTAGTGGAGGAGATCCAACAGCCTCTGAGTTCACGAAGGCTCTCCACAGATGAACTGTCTCCAGCTCAGTGGTCAGCTCTGGTCTTCATCTTACTGTCATCTGGAAATATTCTGGATGTGTTTGACCTGAAGAAATATTCCTCTAAAAAGGAACATCTTGTGAAGCTGCTGCCAGTTCGCAAAGCCTCCAACAAAGCTCTGTAAGTGCAGACACAGTGAGATGTTTCTAAATGAATAAGTTAAATGAAACACAGACAGTAAGGTAACGTCATGCAGTGTAAAACATTACAAATTGTTTTTGCAAATATCAAGTCTGTTTTAGATTTGGGTTTACTCTGTTTCCTCCGGTGTTCTCCCACAGAACAACAACATTCATGTTTGCTTCATTGGTGACTCTAAACTGTCCCTAGGTGTGAGTGAGAGAGTGAATGGTTACCTCATTTATCTCCCAGTGTCCTTATGATGAGCTGGAGACCTGTCCAGGATGTCCCCTGACTTTCAAACCTCTATCTTCTGCAGATAGGCAACAGCTCCCTGAAAGCCAGAAAGGAGAAGCAGCTAAAGAAACTGGATGTGTAGATGATATTTCTACATGAAGATCTTCCAAGAAGGAACTTCAGGAAAACATGGAAATTTTATTTATTTATTACTTTTTTTGAATCATATTGACCCTTGTTGGCCATTGACCAGAAGAAGGTTTTTATTTTTAGTTAGTTAGAAGCAGACCTTGAGCTGTTTTGATCTTTGCTTTAGTTTCACAGCAGAATGCTCCTGCAGATGTTCAGTTGGAGCTGACTGACATTCAGTGTGACTCTGTTCTCAAGCAGAAGTTCACCACGTCCACACTGGACAGCTTCTACAGCTCACTGAAGGAAACACAGTTTACACACATGTTCAGGCACAGACAGGAGGTGTTTGTTTTATTTGGCTCCACTTACATCTGAACAAACATCTCTGTGAAATGACCTTTACCAATATGTGGAATCAGAAGCTAACTTCAGGTGGTCCTCTGGTGTGAGCAAGTTTTTCTGAAGATCTGTTGTCTCCTTTGAAACAGATTCCTTTATTGTTTCAGGAAAATTATGTATTTGCTTCATGTTTGCTAATCAGTCACTTTATGTCTCTGAAAAATCTTTTTTCAACACTGATACAGTTACTTTATTTTGCTAATTAAGTTTTGACCTTCACATAGCAATAGGCAGCAGTAAGAGCACCAATTGACAAAGTTACTCACTGACAAAAATGCTGATGACACATGCATGTGTTGCAGAGCAAAATGAATGTGTCTTATTAAGATGTTAGCAATATTTATATCTTAAATGTGCTGCTAAAACTAGAATGAAAAATACTTTTGTAAATTAAATTTACCAACTAAAATACCTTGTTAAACACCAAATACTACAAAAATACATATATTTTTTTAAATTTGGAGCCTTTTAGGAACCAAACAGCTAAATCTCAGTAATAAAAGCTTAAAGAGATGTGAGTGTAAACCTGATGATTTAAAGCAGACATATAACTGTCAAGAACAACATTATTTGTGTTGCTGCATAAAGATCAGTCCCATTATTTCCAACATGTTCCACCCAGATGATGTCCTGGAGGAAAAATTCCTCCAGTTCCTGATGTCTCATGACAGACTCATCAGTCTTTACTGGACTCTGTTAGTTTAATAAACAGGACAGAGGACGGAGAGAGACATGACTGGAATCAAACCAACAGCTTTGGTTCCTGCAGAAAACACTGAAGACAATAATCAACAAGGACCCTTCCCTTCACCACCAATGACAGCAAAACAAAGCTGCAGCTACGAGAGACACTGATGAGAAATATTTCCTCCCATCAAACAGAGAAGATGAACTGAAGCTCTGAAGTGAAGGAAAAAAGTCCAACAGGAAGAGTTCAACTGGTTTCTAATCTGAACAGAACGGGTCATTTATCAGGATGAAATCATTTTCTTTTTATGTGTCCTGACAGACTCTACAACTGTGGACTCTCAGAGACTCACTGTGAAGTTGTGGCCTCAGCTCTAAAGTCCAACCCGTCCCATCTGACAGAACTGAACCTGAGTGGAAATGCCCTGCAGGATTCAGGAGTGAAGATTCTGTCTGCTGGACTGGAGAGTCCAAACTGTAGACTTGAGAAGCTCAGGTGATTGAAGTGACAATTTGTTTTTCACTAAATTCACTTTCAGTTCTTTACTTCAGTTTGATCTTTTTACTTCTTTTATATTTGGGATTTATCTGAACATCAAACAAAATATATGTAAATGTGTTTGTCTGTGAGGAAATGTGATCATTTGTCTCCAAAGGTCCAAAGTGAAGTCCAGATGTCAGAGGGATGTTGTTCTCAGTTGTGTGTAAGTTTGGAAGAAGCAGACAGAATTAGTGTCAGACTGCTGAAGCTTCATATTAGTGTCAGCTGAACTCACGAGTGGATTTGTGTCAGGAACAGAGCGTTCACTTTCACTGTGAACAACAGAATTCACTACTGGTTTTGAAATACCCACATCTGCCTCCACCCTCATTCGCCCACTCTGGGCCCCTGAGCAAGGCCCTTAACCCCCACCATCTGCTCCCTAACAGGTCTCTCTTGAAAATGAGTTCTCGTGGCTCAATGAGACTAACTGGATAAATAATGGGTAAATGAAAAAATAAATAAATAAAAAATAAAAAAACGATGCACGACTGTTGTTGTTGGTGCTGGTGGTGTGTGTGTTCATTTGTTCGTAAAATATGCATGGGGAGAACATCTAAACTCTATACAGAAAGACCCCAGGGGGGAAGTGAACCTGCAACCTTCTTGCTGTGAGGTGACAGCTCTAACCACTGCTTCACTGTGTCGCTCTTTATTTCATGAATAAATAAATGTAATTAAATAAAAGTTTCAAGAAATAATGTCTGGATGTTCGTCTACAGCTGATGAACTTCTGGACTCAACTCGACTCTAATTGGTCTCCACAGTAAAACAATCCAAACACAAAAATGATTTCTCAACATCAGATGATTTGAATGTAAAACTCTGACATGAAAGGCAGCGGGGATATTTTTCTCTTTTGGTTGTTCATTTGAAGGTTTCCTGTCTCCTCGTTTGTCAGAATAAATCTGTCAGAAACAGACTTCACTGGTTCTGTGTTGTCAAATTTCCCACGGACCTTGAACTAAACTTCTAGTGAAGACTGAAAGAAAGCAGCACACCATGATGTTCTCTTCTGTTCAGAGGATCGTAGACCGTCATCAGTCACACAAAGAAACATCAGTGCAGCAGAAAGAAACATCTGGATTTAGAAAAACACCATGCAAGAAAAAAGAGCTGAGTTCTGAAACTACAGCTTTTAGATTTTATATCTCTTTTATTTTAATACACTGATGGATATATTTGCTGCAGCATTTTTCTGAACATGAGCCCAACATGTAGACTTTAAAATGGTTCCATGTTTGTTTTGGTAATTGGACTTTCTAATTAGGAACGAGCATTGAAAATAAATAACTCTTTATTTCATTTTTGTTCTAAATACAAAATATTAGTTTGAAATATTAGCACTTTGAAAAGTACAGTATAAACAGCAATTTTATATTATGTGAGTTTCTTTTCATGTTTAGAATAATAAAACAATCAAATCTCTGACAATAAAAAATAATTAATGACCAGTTTTTATCTGTTTTAAAACCTTTGTCAGCAAGAGTTCATCAAAGATCCATTCCTAAATGTCAGTGTGAGGAGAAAGTAGTTTAAACTCTGTTCAGAGACATCCATTGGCTGTGATAAATGAACTCTGAGCAACATGCGTCATTTTCCACAAACAATAAAATAATCTGTCTCAGAGGAGACGACAGGACTGCAGAAAAACCTGGTCTCACCACAGGACCACCTGAAGTTAGCTTCTGATTCCAGCTGCTAGCTAAAAGGTTATTTCACATAATCTGGTCCATCTTCAGTCAGCTCTGGTTCAAATGTAAAATACTTTGTCAAACTTGATCTAAATTACTCTGAACTGAATACAAATACATGAAAACACAGTTTGTCATTTATGAAATCTATATTTATTAAAGTTAAAAAGAGTTTCAACACTCACACCTAACAGGAAAATAGATGTGATAAATTCTGAAGTTTGTTTTGAAGAAGGTCCAATGTCTGTAAAAAGTCTGATCCAGAGTCCAGTCTAAGTGTTGTTCCTGTAATGAAAGGTGGCGGGCGATATGATTCCTTCAAGGAATGCTAGGCCTTTATTTAGTTTAGTGCTGAGATGAATGTGGTGTGAAAGTTGTGCTGACCCTAAAGTGTCAACATAAGGCTGATATTTTACTGATCCACACGTCTAAAGACTGAGTTACTCTCGGGTGCAAGACTTCTGCCCTGCTGATGCCTTTCATGACTTTATATTACAAATTCAGCAGCCATTCAAAATGCAGCACGTAATAAGAATAACATACAGATGTTTTTATTTATCCTATTCTTTAACACACTAACAAACTATTATTCACAGAAATAACTCAAACTGTAAAAATAACAAATGTCTCTTACAATTAAAAAGTTTAGTTTGAAACATTAAAACATTTTTCAGTTAGATCAATGTTTTTCATAGTTCAGAGTTTTTTAAAGTTTTGTTTTGTTTTCTAAACTTAAATGTTTTATTCTTTATTCAGTTTGATGAGATGCAGATTGTCAGAGATCAGCTGTTCTTCTCTGAGCTCAGCTCTGAAGTCCAACCCCTCCCATCTGACAGAACTGAACCTGAGTGACAACGACCTCCAGGATTCAGGAGTGAAGCAGCTGTGTGGTTTTCTGGAGAGTCCACGATGTAGACTGGAGACTCTGAGGTCAGACATGTTTATCACCTGCTGATGGAGGAGGAGGAGGGATGTGTGTGTGTCCTTGTTTATGTTATGTTGTGAGGCCCATTTTTCTGAATTATACCAAATTGTGGGGACCAACTGCTTCTTATGGGACCCAAAGCCCGGGCCCCATAAGAAGAAGTCCCGTTGGTGGGTTAGGGTTTAGGTTTAGGACTAAGGTATGAATTGAGGATGTGTTAAGTTTAGGGTAAGGTATGCATTGGTAATGGTTTAGGGTTAGGTCAGGGTTAGGCTATAGAAATGAATGAAAAATGAATGGGAGTCAATGCAATGGCCCCACAAAGATAGAAAAACAAACCTGTGTGTGTTTTCTGTACTATCAGTAATGTCATGAATCATGATATGGATTTTATTTAACATTTAATAAAAAATCACTGGATGTTCCTCTACAATTGATTTATTTTATGTGGCTGTCATATTGTTAAGTTTGCAGATGATACAGCGGTGGTGGGATGCATCACAAACAATGATGAGTCCAGCTACAGAGAGGAGGTGGAACACCTGGAGAGCTGGTGCAAAGACAATAATCTTCACATGAATGTGAAGAAGACAAAGGAAATGATTGTGGACTTCAGAAGGAACAAACACACCCACGCACCACTGAACATAAGTGGATCTGCAGTGGAAGTGGTCTCCAGCTACAAATACTTGGTGTACACATGAATGATAACCTCAGCTGGAACAACAACACCACCAGCCTGATCAAAAAAGGTAATCAGAGACTCTACTTCCTCAGACGGCTGAGACGAGCTGGTCTGAGCAGCCCATTTCTCACCTCCTTCTACAGGTGTGCAGTGGAGAGCATCCGCTCATTCTCAATCAGTTCATCTGGACAGTTTCTTTTTTGTAGAAACGTTTCACCCTCACTCCAGAGGGCTTTGTCAGTCAGAGTAGTCCCAAGCACACTGAAGTTATCCCACCAAGTAAACAACTTAAGTGGACCAACCAGTTTGCTGTAGCCAAGATGGTTTCTGGGGGCTGTCCTGTCCCTCGTCGACTCCTCCCAGGCAGGCAGACATGTCCAAAGTGGTTCAAGACAAGAAAGTTAATTCTCAGTAGTCCAGGTATCAAATCCGCTCATTCTCAATCAGTTCATCTGGACAGTTTCTTTTTTTGTAGAAACGTTTCACCCTCACTCCAGAGGGTTTCGTCAGTCAGAGTAGTCCCAAGCACACTGAAGTTATCCCACCAAGTAATCCTGTGCTCCAGCATCAACGTGTGGCATGGAGGCTGCACATTTGCAGAGAGGAAAGCTCTACAGAGAGTGGTGAAGGCTGCACAGAAGTCTGTTGGAGTCAGTCTCCCCACCATCACAGACATTTACACCTCCAGATGCAGGAAAAGAGCCACCTGCATCATGAAAGACCTCACTCACCCAGCACACTCACTCTTTGCCCCACTCCCCTCAGGACGGAGGTTGAGGAGCATCAAATGTAGAACCACTAGACTGAGGAACAGCTTCTACCCTGAGGCTGTTAGACTCATGAATAAATAAATAATAAGAATAAACACTGCAAAATATCACATCATGCTGATGCTGATCTGTTTTCTTGTTGCTGTGTTCATTTGTGACCATCTGCTCATACAGACTCATGTTCGTGCTGCTGTTTATAATGATGTTTTTCTACTACATTAGGGCTTAGTGTATTACTAGTTGATGTTTTTCTTAGTTAATCCTAGATGTTATTACTGTTCTTTTTCTTTTTTTTTCTCTTGCATTTGTTGTTGGATGTAACTGGGACCCTGTGTACATAATCTCGTTTTCATCACATGTACCACATGCGGTGCAAATGACAATAAAGACTCTCTGACTCTGACTCTGACTCTGATTTTAGAGTCAACCTGAATCAAGATGGCCGCCACAACAAAATGACTCTATATCCATCAATTTTAAAGGAATTGAGTTAAATGTCAGTGTGGTAGTAGCTGAGACTGATTTCTATCTTTTACTCTGAGTGATGTCTCATACACATAATATGTGTTTAAAACTTTGCCATAAACTATTGAAATCAGTTGTTTGTCTGTTAGCAAAATATCTCAGAGACAATTGAACAGATTTTAGTGAAACTCTCAGAAACTAATAATTGGACATACATGTAAAACTGATTAACTCCTGAAATTATCATTGAAATTATGAATTATCATGAAATTATCATATCAAACTTATCATTTTCAACAGGAATATTTCCAGATAATATGAAAGTAGCTAAGGTAGTTCCTCTTTTTAAAAATGGTGATAAATGTGTGTTCAACAATTATAGACCTATATCCTTGTTACCACAGTTTTCTAAAATTCTTGAAAAACTATTTGTGAACAGACTAGATCAATTTATAGACAAACAAAATATTCTAAGCAACAGTCAATATGGGTTCAGAGCTAAAAACTCTACATCAATGGCTCTCATGGAATTAATGGAACAAATAACTACTGCTGTCGATCAAAAACAATATTGTGTCAGTATTTTTGTTGATTTAAAAAAAGCATTCGATACTATTGATCACACCATTCTCCTTGAAAAACTGAACAAATATGGTATTAGAGGACCAGCATTACAGTGGGTATCTAGCTACTTGAAAGATAGGAAACAATTTGTACAAATAAATGATGTAAGATCTGACCTCTGTAATATCACATGTGGAGTTCCCCAGGGCTCTGTGCTTGGACCAAAGCTATTTATTGTATATGTGAATGACTTGGTAAATGTGTCAGGACTCCGTTTAGGTGAAGATATAGAACAAATGTTGGAATTGATAAAGACAGAATTTACCAAAATACAAACTTGGTTTTAAAATCAATAAATTATCATTAAATCTAGAAAAAACTAATTACATGATATTCAGTAATAAAAAGAAAACTGTTGATGTTCCACTCAAAATTGAGGGTGTTGAGATTTGTAGAGTGAGTGAGGTGAAGTTTTTGGGTGTTATTATTGATGACAAACTGACATGGAAACAACACATAAATTCTGTAAGAATAAAAATAGCTAAATCGATTGCAGTACTATACAAGGTCAGAGACCTATTGAATGATAAAGCTCTGTATTTGTTGTATAACACAATCATTGTTCCACACTTAATCTATTGTATTGATGTTTGGGGGAAAGCGTGTAAAACAATCACAAAGCCTATTTTTGTATTACAGAAAAGAGCTGTAAGAATTATCACTAGAAAGCATTACCGTCATCCATCAAGTACATTATTTTATCAACTGAAGTTACTGAAGTTCCATGATTTGGTAGACTATAATATTTTATCAATTATGTATAGGGCAGCACGGTGGCACAACTGGTAGAGCTGCTGCCTCTCAGCGAGAAGGTTGCCGGTTCAAATCCCGGTCCGGGGCCTTTCTGGGTGGAGTTTGCATGTTCTCCCCGTGCATGCGTGGGTTTCCTCCGGGTACTCCGGTTTCCTCCCACAGACCAAAAAACATGCTTGTTAGGCTGATTGGTGACTCTAAATTGACCCTAGGTGTGAGTGTGAGAGTGGATGGTTGTTTGGTGTGAGTGAGACAGGTCCCTCTTGTAAATGAGTCCCCGTGACTCAACGAGGCTAGCCTGTATAAATAAAGGTTGAATGAATGAATGTATAGGGCTCAGAATAACGAATTACTGTACCTTTAAATATCCAAATGAATTTTGTTAAAAGACAAAGTTGTTATAATCTTAAGGGGACAGAGATGTTTGTAAAACCACAATTCAGAACTAGTTTGAAGGGACGATCTACCTCAATCCAGGGAATTAGATTATGGAATGGCTTGGAGAATGTAGTTAAAAATGCCAAGTCACTGTTTACATTTAAGAAAATGATCAAAAGGAATTTGTTGAAAAAATATATATGAATTAGCATAATGTGTATTGTATCATAGTTATGTATTAGTATTAGTATTAGAAAATTAGAAAGAGTTAGTCATTTTGTACTGCTGGTGAAAGATTATTATTGTTTAATCTGATTGTTTGAAAAAAGGGGCAGATATAATATGATTTATTCTTCTTTCTGCTACCTTTCATTTTTTTTACATTGTGTACGTATCATTAATGTGATTGTCTTGTATTATATGTTTGTTTTGTAAAAAAATGAACAAATTTAATAAACATAAACATAAACAAATTAATTAATTAAAGATGGCCACCACAGCCAACTGACTTTAGGAAACACCAACATGACTATAACTCAACCAGTTTGACAGATATTGGGCCTCATGCACGAACCATTCGTACGCACAGATTTGTGCTTATACTGTGCGTACGAGTGATTTAGGATCATTTGTGGCATCCAACAATGTTTTCGTATCCTACGAATTTATTCAGATACGAACAACATCTACGAGTGGTCCGGACCTGTCGTATATTTTAGGAGCGTCAGTCTGCTGTCATCCAGACGGATCTTCTCCACGAATAACTTCATATTTCGTTATTTAGAAAATATTTAGAGTTTAAAAAAATCACGCACCATAATTATTCTTGACAATAGGTTATTCTGTTTGAATTAGAATTATAATTTTAAGTTTAATTTGTCTGGTGTGTCGCGCAGGCTTCAGTGAGTCGTGCGCTCCTTGGTCATCAAAGCCGCTCCTCACCCAGGTACATAAAATTCACACCGCCGCAGAACAAGTACGAATTAAGACTGATCTTGTGTCAAACACCATCGGAGCAATAGATTATTATATCTGATTCGAAATATAACCTGCAGAATGTGGTGGTTGCGCGCTGACCAGGAGGTGCATATATATATATACATATACATATATATACACATTCCTCCTTTTAACAAAGTATCAAAAAACTAGCAAAACATTATAAGGTAGACTGTAGGAGGTGGTGAAGAGACGACACAGGAGACGGGATGCAGGTCTTCACTTTATTCACTCCTACTTTCAACTGGCGGGAAAACCACCCAACACCGCCTTATATACCAACATAACATCCGGTCCTCTGGACCTTTCACAATAAAAGCATCCTTAACACATTCGGTCCACTGGGTGTGAGTAGAGCCCCCTAGTGGTCCACCACACGCGCATCATTTGTGCTGCAAAACATGTTGGCACGCTTCTTGCAGCGTGGCATTTACAGTATTGTCCATCCATCTCGCAGACTGATCTCTTCCTGTCCGTGCTGCGGCGAGACGTTTGTTTGAAGCCATTTTCAGATCAAACCATTTATTCTTGATTTCTGATACTGTACGACCCACGGGACACACAGCATGCACTACAATATTAATATGAAGTTAACTGTAGTTTAGAGACATTTTAAAATGCTTCTGTTGAAAAACACATCCGACACTTGCGGGGGGTGGGGGGGTAGCGGTGCGCCACAGCTCTTCTGAATAAGTGAAACTATAATGTAACACAGTACACTAAAATTAGAGATATTTGACCATCCGACACTTGCGGGGGGGGGGGGCAGCGGTGCGCCACAGCTCTTCTGAATAAGTGAAACTACACAGTTGTTTACAAACTTTACACTAACATTAAAGATATTTGACCATCCGACACCTGCAGGGGGGGGGGGGGTAGCCACAGCGCGACTGAGAGCAGATCTCCGAACGCGTGAAGTTCCTCATTTTACTTCATGAGTTTGAATGAATGGACACTTCCTGCTGTCAGAAGGCAGGAAGCGTGGCCTTATATGGTGTTTTGAGGGGTGGAAATTATGTAAATTACCTTCACGCGAGCACGCGCAGGTGAGTAGAACAGGTGGAATTCATCACCTTTAAGCAGCCCGTTTACACGCTTTTCCTGTGGATAGAAGACTTTGTTGGTTCTGACGTGGCATGTTCGTACGAACGCTTCGTACGAACAAAAGTAGGAGAAATTTAGGATAAGAATAAGAACATTTTCGTGCATGAGGGCCATTGAGCTGACAGTTGTTGTGGTAGTAGCTGAGCATCATACTCAACACATACTTTGAATGTAACACATTGTGCAACATTTTTGTCTAAAACTTTGATATAATTTGTTGGAGTCAGTCCTGTTTGTCTGTTAGCAAAATATCTCATAAACCACTGAACAGACGTCAAAGATACTTTCAACAATTAATCTTTGGATCAGCTGAGAGGAAGACAAATCTGCTCATAATTCATTCTTGTAAATTGAAACTCACGCAGAGTTTTATACGTAGTTTTTTTATTTGTATCTGTAAACAGACCTTCACAACAAAGATTTGTAACTTGTGTCATTATTTTTACTAACACAAATATTTTTACCCATACATTCTTATCTACACATGCACAAACAACACATTTATTTTACAAGGTTACTAAAGTGATTTACAAGCACAAAATCTTTGTGAGCTGAATTTGTGCACAAATAAAAAGCCATGTGTGCAAAGAGAGATCATGTAAAGTCCACACAGAAAAGCTGGGAGGCAAACATGCACTGACCACTGCTGCCCACAGCTTCTTATGAAATGACTCAATCAAACTTGTCTACAAATGATGTGTAAAACACTTGAAGAATAGAAATGATAATTTCAGTGTGATGTGCACACATGAAGCTGTCAAATGATGCAACATGTTGAAGAAAGCAGAAAAACAGCTGGTAAACAAACTAAACATCTGCCCTGCTCTACATTTAGATTACACTTCATTCTTGGAGCTCACACACTTCACATGACATCAAGCTGACTTTTGAAACCATGGAAGGTGACAAGATATGTCTGCTTCTGTTAGTGAAGGAAGCAGAAGTGATGAACTGCGAGTTCACTCTTCACATCATCTTCATGAGGTTCTGATGATCGCTCAGTGGATCACCAGAGAGCTGGACTACAAAGTGAAGGGAACAGCTGTGTTGAGCTGAAACTTCTCAGAGTCACAAACGAGCCTGATGACATCACCATGGTAACAGAGCCTGATGACATCACCATGGTAACAGAGACTGATGACATCACCATGGTAACAGAGACTGAAGTCAGTTTGATGTGAAACTGTCAGGAAGAAGCTCCATGTGTTCACTGAATCTTTTCTTAATGACATCCCAAATATTCAAATGTGACTGAAACAGCATTAATATCTCATTATAGTTCTACCAGCTGCTGTAAGATTTGAAACAGATTGTCAAATAAAACTAAACTTAAACTTCCAGCGTCATCCTAAAAATCACTCATAGCTCCACATTGAAATAATCAAATGTTGTGTTTTCATTTCTAATTTAATCAGAATACAAAGTTTATTTAGGGATGTATATTTTATTTATCATTTAATATCATAAATCTAACCTGTGGCTTCCAGTTTCAGGTCAAATGATTTCATTTGAGTCAAACTCATTTTCAATGAACTCATAATTTCAACATAAGAAATCTGAGAAATCTGCTGGAAAACTTGAACTCACTCACAGGCCACATGAGCCAGTTTGTGTTAAAAAGCTCCAGTAAAACCAGTAGAGTCTAAACTAAATGTTTGCATTTTACAAGACGTTACCATCAGAACCATAAATGAAACGGATCATACAGCCTCTTCAGAACATCTGGACCATCACTCTAACATTTATACAGCTGCTGATTCCATGGGACTGGTAATCCAAATATTCCTGTTCAAACTTTAATGGCTGCTCATTTTACTGGGACCCAGTATCCCAACAGAACTTCAAACAACAAAGTCATGGAGTGAATCATCAGCTGACGTGTGAATGTAGCAGGTCTACTGACAGAAACAGACTGAAAGTTCAGTTATCAAAGAAATCATTTTGAATTGTCCTGAAATTATTGTTATTAGTTTACATCATGTCTTTAAAAGCTTTGTTTTCTAAACTTACATGTTTTATTCTTTATTCAGATTGATGAGATGCAGTTTGTCAGAGATCAGCTGTTCTTCTCTGAGCTCAGCTCTGAAGTCCAACCCCTCCCATGTAACAGAACTGGACCTGAGTTACAACAACCTGCAGGATCCAGATGTTCAGCAGCTGTTGGATCTTGTGGAGAGTCAAGACTACAGACTGGAGACTCTGAGGTCAGTAGAAGGTCGGAGTCGTTCCTGCTGCTTTCAGCAGAATTGGACTAAAGCCAGTTGTTGTCAAAGCAAAGATCCAGTGTTTCCAGTAAACCTGCAGCTTCCCAGTAAGTGTATTTCTGAATGAATGTATGAGAGGAGAACAGGGACTGGTTTCAGGATCAAACACAAAGACAAGAAAAGAAGGAAAGAGCGAGCATCACTTGAAGGAATGCACATCACTCACCAAAATAACATGTGATCATGTGATGTCTCACCTGATCTGTTAGAGCTTGGAGGATGTGTTGTGAATGACTGTCAGCTACTACCACACCACATTTTACATCAATATCTGTCAAATTCACTGAGTTACAGCTATTTATGTCTAGGCTTAATTTCAGTAGCTGTGGCAGCCATCTTGAATTGTATTGACTCCAAAAGTTAATCAGATGATGGGAACACAGAAACTGAAGGATGAAGAGCTGAAGAGCAGCTCAGTTCGAGCTCTTATTTTGAAGAGCAGCAGCTAACGGAAGTGATGTTCTCACAGCACCGGAAGTTGCTCAGTTGTGACGTCAGTGTTTGTTGTTCTGCTCCGTAGCTACGAGCTGAAGGCCTTTTCTCTCGACTGCTGCTCAAATGAGTTGAAGTGAACGTTCAAGTGAGCTGTAACATCTGTAATATGGCAAGCCCTTTTAACATTAAATCGGATTCACGGCACTTCAATTCCAGATATCTGAAATTGAATTATGACTAGTCATAATAGCTATTCAAGATATCTTGAATTACATTTTGACTAGTCAAAATTCGTATTTGAGATATCTCTAATTACATTCTGACTAGTCAAAATGACGTCAGATTTTCCATTGAGTTGAATGGAGGCTTCAATTTAAGATATCTTGAAATGAATTTTGACTAGTCGTAAATACAATTCTAGATATCTCTAAGTTAATTTTGACTAGTCATAATTTGCTTTCAAGATATCTCAAACTTAGTTCTGACTAGTCATAATTACAATTACAGATATCTTAAATTACATCATCATTTAAGATATCTTAAATGTATTTATGACTAGTCAAAAT
>JBBPBX010052850.1:9712-24055 GCA_038048925.1 Garcialebias charrua
ATACAGAAGTGTCCAGGTGCTGCAGATGTACAAGGCTCTATTTTTACTGTATGAGAGGAGTTGAACAGTCTGATTTCTTGAGGGACAAAGGGGTTCCTGAATCTTTCCATGGAGCAGGGCAGGGACATCATCTACCACTGAAGAGCTCCTCTGCTTCATGATGGCCCCGTGCAGAGGATGGTCAGCATGGTCCATGGTGGAAGCAGCTTACTGAGGGTCCTGTTCTCTGGTTCTGGTGAATGAGACTCCAGCTTTGTTCCCAGCACAGAACCAGCTTTCCTCACCAGCCTGTTGTCGCCCTGCATCTCTCCTCTTAACGCTGCCTCTCCAACACACAGCACAGAAGAGGACACTGGCTACACAGACTGGTAGAACATCAGCAAGTTTACATGAACAGCAGCAGCAGCTCGCTGCAGCCTGGGGCACATCTGGCAACAAGTCTGTGTAAGGACAGCACCAGTCACTTTAGTTTGGTTCTGGACTTGGTCAGAATAGGGTATATGCCACGGGTAGTGGTGACGTACTTCCGTTAAAATCTGGGCTCTACGCTACACTTCCGGTTCTGGTCGACAGCAGTTGTTTTTAGCGGTAGCTTCTAGAACTAGACCATGTAAAAGACACAAAAGGTAAATTATCTGCGAGCTACTGGTACAACAAGAGAGATTTGTTGTGTGCCGTTGTGTCCAGTGAATATCAGGGACAATAGAGCGCTTAGTTTTTTATATTTTAATGCCAGAGTTCGTGGCTAACCGAGTTAGCCTTAAAGCTAACACTCGGTTGTAGCCGGCGTTTTAAACCTCAGAATATTCAAGAGCCAGCATCAAACAGTGGTTAAAAATGAGCTGTACCTGCATTGTTCCAGTGGAATAATTGTCCCTTCCATGACCGGGGCTTTGGGAGAGAAGCAGCAGAGAGGACAGCGAGGAGGAGAACACAGCTGCAGCTCAGTAAGAAACATGAATATGACTCGACTCCACATCCTGCACTTGTAGATTTAATGTTGGAGTCATGATGAGTGATTTAATAAAAGTTTGTAACTACATACTTTGAAAATAATATTCAGATTTTAACAGTTTTCTAATCTGTAAATATGTTTGTAAACTCCTAGTAACTTCAGGGCTGTTACACCTCTGAAATATTCTCTGCAGTTTCCTTTAATATGAAACCAGAACTGTTTCACTTCAATTAAACTTTTATTTCCTGAGATGTAATTATTTATTTTAAAGCATAACTCTCATAAAGAGTTCTCTGTTTGGTTTTTTACGTTATGTAGGTAAATATGAACACTTTTTTGTTTTTTCAGGTTTGCATCATCTGACCTCCTGATGTGTTTCTGACCCATGACTGCGCTGCTCTGCCATTCATGGTCGGTGTTCACCAAGAATGAGATGAGAGGAACTCCCCATCAAGTTCAAGTTGTGTTTATTTGTCATATACAGGTTAACACAGAGTTAACAGTACAATGAAGTGCTCAGGATGAGAAGAGCAGATTTGACTTGCTAAAAATCAAACTATACTAAAAGCATGCAAAGTGAAAAAGTAATTATAATATTCACAAAGTCCTGAAGAGAGACAGTAAACATGGTTGGATATACAGTAATGATGCAGCAGGATGAATTTGAATGAACTACTGTAAGTATTTCAAACTAGTAATACAGTACAAGCTAACATGCACATAGTTATATATATATATACACTACACATAATCAACATTACACAGGTTGTGTGACAGGTTATTGCACAAGTAGTGACATTGAGATTGAATTATTAGTTATTACCAGTTGTTCAGTGTTATTTATTGATTATTTATCCACACCACCCCGTCAACCAATATCCTGCAGCCCGTTGAGTTCTTCCTGTTCTTAAATGACCTTGACCTTGGATGAAAGCAACGGGACCTTGCTGACCGGTACGGTGTCCATCAGTCCACGGTCAGGCGGATCATCACTGCAACTTTTTATTGACAGTACTCGGCTCAATTAGGACCCGATACCTGAAGAGCAGATGCATAAAAATCTACCTGCAGACTTCAGGACTACTGTACCCTGACACTACAGTCACACTACTTACTACTTGTAAGAAAATAAAATGTTCAAAACATTCTGACTTTGTCTTCATATTATCACCCAAAAAAATGTGTATGTTGATTTAAGACAGGCTTAGAGTTCAGTTTATTTTAGCCAGTTTATTAAAAACAAATTTGATGATGATGTTACATTACTGTAGAAAACATATGAGGCACAAGATTTAAACAGTTTATAGCATTACAGCTTCTGACTTTAAGTCACAGCTTCCTCGACAGCTAATGGAGATTTAAAAACATTAATCAGTCAGACAAAGGTAAGTGATGAAGCAGCTCTTCTGTTCAACCATCCACATGGATCACATGTCCTTCGTCATCAGTGGAGAGTGTTTGGATCCGATCTCGGCTCACAAACATCCAGGCTGGACCAGCTGGCTCCCTCCTCATCATCATCACTACGGTGTCCTGTCCAGTGAAAGAAAACATCTCTTATTAAGAGCTGCTATAAACAGTGAGATTCACAAAACCATATAGCAGATATGTGTTGAATATAAAGAGTTTATATTGTCTGATATTTAACTTCAACTCAAGTTTTGTACACAAACTTGAATTAAAATAATTAAATTAAAATAACTTGTGTTTCTAAATCTGCTCTAAATCTCCTGCCTCCTTGTTTGAAACTGAACTGTCAGGTGGCTTTGACTCAAACAGTGGGGCTTCTGCTGCTCCTCATGGACTGTAAACACTCAGCCCTGACTTCTCCTGCCTCCTTGTTTGAAACTAACATTTGTGTTAAATCAGAAATGTACAGACAAAACACGTTTACTCAACAATTTAGCAAGGGTTAACTATGTTAGCTGTGTTAGCCTACATGATGCAGTTTGGTGAACTGAAAACAAATACAGACTTACCTTCAGAGTTATTTATGTAGTTGGACACATAAAGCTTAAATCCTTTGTCTTTCTTAGATGTGCGCTTTAGACAAAGGTCTGAATAATTCTGTACACATTGACTGTCGGAAAGTCCTGCAGAGATTGTGTAAAGATCGTCATTCTGTGGCTGTGAACCGGAAGTGCGCCCTCTGGCCCATGAATGCGGAAGTGCTAGAAAGGAAGTCCGTGGCATATAGCCTATTCAACTCCATCCATCCATTTTCGTCCTCTTATCCGGGGTCGGGTCGCGGGGGTAGCAGCCTAAGTAGGGAGGCCCAGACTTCCCTCTCCCCAGCCACTTGGAGCAGCTCCTCTGGGGGAATCCCAAGGCGTTCCCAGGCCAGCCGAGAAACATAGTCCCTCCAGCGTGTCCTGGGTCTTCCTCTGGGTCTCCTCCCGGTGGGACATGCCCGGAACACCTCACCAGGGAGGCGTCCAGGAGGCATCCTAACCAGATGCCCGAGCCACCTCAACTGGCTCCTCTCGATGTGGAGAAGCAGCGGCTCTACTCCGAGTCCCTCCCGGATGACTGAGCTTCTCACCCTATCTCTAAGGGAGAGTCCAGACACCCTGCGGAGAAAACTCATTTCAGCCGCTTGTATCCGAGATCTCGTTCTTTCGGTCACAACCCAAAGCTCATGACCATAGATGAGGGTGGGAACGTAGATCGATCGGTAAATTGAGAGCTTTGCCTTTTGACTCAGCTCTCTCTTCACCACGACAGACCGGTACAGCACCCGCTTCACTGCGGATGCTGCACCTATCCGCCTATCGATCTCACGCTCCAGTTTTCCCTCATTCGTGAACAAGACCCCGAGAATTAAACTCTACTTGTTCAAATATCTATCATGGGTAATAAATTAATTGTACATGACCTGACATTTAAAGAATCTGAACTCTCTCTTTAAAAGAGGTCAAAGCTGTCATTTTTCATTTGAACAAGTAAAGATTTAATCTGTAATGATGGATCATAATAAACCCAGCCCATCATGGCCCAGTTGCCCTTGACTTAATGTAACACCATCCATTCCCTTAAGATGAGGCATGAGGGCAGACGAAGTGCTGAAGTGATCACAACTATGAATAGTTCTGATATTTAGCTATTGTGGATCATTTAAATTGAACCACTTTTTTCTCCAAAACGTTGATTTTTGTTTGCTACTGATTTTAATCATCTTCCTTTACTTTTGAAGACACCACATCTGCAATTCTAGTGGCTCTGGAACTACTTCATCTTGATATTTCCTCACTGAAATCTTGCTAAGATATAACTTTAGTTTGTGTGCACCACCAAGTCATTAGTTGACATTTTAATGCTTGTATTGCCTGAGTTTTTCCTGCTGACTGAGTTGACAGTTTGGTGTGGCTTCATGCTCTATTTTAGACAAGCTGGACAGATTTGCAGTCAATAATACTCACTAAAACCCCAGCTGTTTTGCTTTAATCAGATCCAGGGGTTTTGGCCTGGGTGAATAAGGTTACCTAATGGTTGTAAGTGACTCAGTCATGTCTGCAATAAACACGTCCCTGCAGTGTCGGTGCAGAAATCCTTAGAATATTAAATTAGTAAAATACTAAACCCCTGTGTCTAGGATCAAACACCATCAGGGAAATCTTGGAAGATAGAAGGATTGTGCATTTCATATATTTTTTTCTTATAATATTGTTGAGTGGGTGGCACAGTGGCACAGTTGGTAGAGCTGCTGCCTCTCAGCGAGAAGGTTGCCGGTTCAAATCATGGCCCAGGACTTTTCTGGGTGGAGCTTACATGTTCTCTCTGTGCATGCATGGGTTTTCTCCAGGTACTCCAGTTTCCTCCCACAGACCAAAAACATACATGTTAGAATGATGGTAACCCCACAAGGTGTGTGCTGAGCCCCCTTCTATTCACCCTGCTAACACATGACTGACTGCACACCATCGTACAGCTCCAACCACTTCATCAAGTTTGCGGACGACACAACAGTGGTGGGTCTCATCAGCAACAACGATGAGACGGACTACAGGAACGAGGTGAGCCGCCTGGCCTTGTGGTGCGGACACAACAATCTCACTCTCAACGTGGAGAAGACAAAGGAGATTGTTGTGGACTTCAGGAAGAGGGATGCCCAACATGCCCCTCTGACCATCAACAGCACCGCAGTGGAGAGAGTAGACAGCACCAAGTTCCTGGGAGTGCACGTCTCAAAGGACCTGTCCTGGAGCAGGAACACTGCAGCACTGGCAAAGAAGGCTCACCAGCGTCTCTACTTTCTCCGCAAGCTGAAAAGGGCTGGAGCTTCAACCCCCATCATGAGCACCTTCTACAGAGGTGCCATAGAAAGTGTCCTGACCAGCTGCATCACTGTGTGGTTTGGTGCATGTACTGCATCCTGCCGCAAGAGCCTCCAGCGCATTGTGAGAGCAGCTGAGAAGATCGTGGGCACCTCCTTGCCCTCACTGCAGGACTTACACAGCAAACGCCTCACTCGGAAAGCCCTCTGCATGGCAGGTGATCCCACACACCCACTACACAGCTGCTTCAGACTGCTGCCATCAGGGAGGAGACTGAGGAGTCTCCAGGCTCGAACCAGCAGACTGAGAGACAGCTCTGTTCATCAGGCAGTCAGGATGCTAAACACTCTGCCTGCTCTGCCCCCCCTCCCATTTGAACTGCCTTAACACTAAAACTTTCTCACACATTACCACACAACACAAAGATTTTAACACTGGACTCTGTGTCATCAAACGGGTTATTCACTAAACTCTCGGTCATGTGCTCATACAGTTTGCACTACTTCTCATACTTGCACTAATGTTTGTATTACATCACTGCCTATAGTCATAATACTGTTTACATTCTCTGTTTACATTTATTAATACTGTTTACTTTTATTACTACTGCTTACATTTAATTACTACTGTTTACATTTACACTACTCTAATATCTACACCACTGCTGATACATATACAGTGTGCTCTGAACGGTCTTATTTAGGGATGCCCAATGTGCCTTACTGCATATGCCACTTTTTGCCTCTATAACAACATCAACTACTACCTCATACATATACTGTGTACATTAACTCATACGCTGCTTTGCCACTTTGCAAATGTCAATGCTAGAAACCTTTAGTTTATTTTAGTTATACTTTTTATACTCTTTTTTTATACTAGTATGCAAAAACTCAGGACAGTATTATGTTCATTAAATGTTTAATGAGGCTACTTAGTGTTGCGCTCCTGCCGCGCTCCTGCCACGTGGCCCCCCCTGGTAGGTGTTCCCTTGCCTGCGGGCGTGCTTGGGGCCCTCACTATCTGGGGTTGGGCGCTTGGGCGTTTGTCGGCTCGGCCTGGTGGCTGCCTGGTGGGGCTCGTGCCCTCTGGTCCGGTCGGGTCTGGGCCCGAGGGGTGGGCGTCCCCGGTGCCCGAGCCTCGGTGACCGGCCCTGGGGCTACGTCGGCGCAGCGGGCTCCGGCGGGGGCCTGTGAATTTGTCGCGGGCGACACCGGGGGGTCATTGTATGTGGTCGCTGGTAGGGGTTCGTCCAGTTCTTCCCCTTGGTAGGATCTGGGGAGTGGGCTAGTGGCTCGTCCTGTTCGGGCAGTCCTGGGGACTCTGGGCTCGGGGTCCTTCCTGGGGTCTTGGGCTTTGATCGCTCCTTCGTCTGCCTCGGGCTTTGGGGGGACGGATCTCTGATGCTTCACAGTCGCTACTAAATGTTCTATTGGAGGAACCTTATACACTTATGCATGCTCACAACCACACACAAATGGATGCAGGGATGTATATATATATATATATGCAGATATGTAGATGGGTATATAAATGAATATAAAAGTATATGTATGTATACTACTGTATATATATATCTGTAGATATGTAGATGGGTATATATATAAATGAATATAAAAGTATATGTATGTATACTACTGTATATATATATTTGTAGATATGGGTATGTGTATTTATAGAATTCTACTGCAAGCTCATGAATATTATTAGTCTTTATGCATGTATGTTCCATTGTTGTGTTCTGTCATGTGCTTTGCAGGATTGTGGACGGAGGTTGGGTGTGTTTGCCTTGTGCTCTTTTGGTTGATAATTGTTGATTTGTTGCCTTACTTTCTCTTTTCTTTCTTTCTCTCTAAAAAATATATAATATATATATTGGAGTGAGAGGATGGCTAAAAGGTGTGAAGGGAGGCCATCTATAAATGGAAAAAAAATAAAATAAAAAAATAAAATGTTTAATGTTTTAGTTTTAGTTTTAGAGTTGGTGTAAATTTTCATACTCTTATACCACTATGCAAAAACTCAGGACAGTGTTAGTTTTACTATTTTATGCTTATGTCTATTATTATATGTTTCAGTGTTTCAATGTTTAGATGTTTACTGTTGCACCGAGGGACTGAGAGAAACGCAATTTCGGTCCTGTGTATGTCCTGTACAGTACATATTGCAGATCTGACAATAAAGTTGACTTTGACTTTGAACTCTGAATTGTCTCTAGGTGAGAGAGTTAATGGTTGTTTGTCTCTTTTGTCTCTATGTGTCCCTGTGATGGACTGGAGACCTGTCCAGGGTGTCCCCGCCTCTCAAACAGTGACTGCTGGACATGGACACCAGTGACCCAGAAAGGAAGAAGTGGATGGATGGATGGATGGATGGATGGATGGCTGGATGGATGGACGGATGGATGGATATTGTTTTAATCAACAGGTTAATAAACAGGTTGCTCTTGTAAATGAGTCCTCGTGACTCAATGAGACTAACCTGTATAAATAAAGGCTGAATGAGTCAATCACAAACATAACCTTACAGTGACATCACTGTAAGCAGGAATTTGTAATATACTGTACTCATATTATATTCACTATTTTTTGTGTGATTTTTAAAAAACATGTGACAATATATTTTCTTTTTACAATGATTAAAAGGAAACAATTCATTGGAAGTTTTCTTTAATAACAATGTAAAGTATTGATGTCAAAGTTATCATAGTTGGAAAAATAGCTAATGAGGTGATTTAGAAATGGGGGCCTCAGTACTAACATTGGTTGCAGATCTTTACAGAACTATCTGACCTATCTCCGACTGTTGACAACAGATTTGTGACGATGTTTTCAAAATGTATCCATGTATGACCTCACTTTAGTGTTGCAAGGGGTTTGAACATGTTTGAAAAGCTTGCAAGACTGATTTGTTTTCTTCGCAAAATAGTCACAGAGAAAACTCAGACATCTGAAACCTGTTCAGAACTCTTCTCAGTTTAGTTGCTCTAAATTCCAGTGTTAGACATTTGTTACTGGGATGTATGGCAAGGAATAAAATGTTATTCCTGAAAAACAATCTAAATATGTCCAGAAAGTTCATTCTCAATAGTCCAGGTATCAAATCCGCTCATTCTCAATCAGTTCATCTGGACAGTTTCTTTTTAGTAGAAACGTTTCACCCTCACTCCAGAGGGCTTCGTCAGTCAGAGCAGTCCAAAGCAAACTGAAGCTACCCCACCAAGTAAACAACTTAAGTGGACCAACCAGTTTGCTGTAGCCAAGATGGTTTCTGGGGGCTTGTCCCTCGTCGACTCCTCCCAGGCAGGCAGACATGTCCAAAGTGGTTCAAGACCAGAAAGTTCATTCTCAATAGTCCAGGTATCAAATCCGCTCATTCTCAATCAGTTCATCTGGACAGTTTCTTTTTAGTAGAAACGTTTCACCCTCACTCCACGAAGCCCTCTGGAGTGAGGGTGAAACGTTTCTACTAAAAAGAAACTGTCCAGATGAACTGATTGAGAATGAGCGGAATCTAAATATGTCTTAAAAAGCTAAGTCTGGTCCTCTGGACATTCAAAAAACAAAACAAGGCCAAAAAATTGTAGAAACGTTTCGTCTTTTGTCCGAAAGACTTCCTCAGTCTTGTGCCTTTTTAGATTTTTCTACCTGGATTATTGAGCATGCATCAGGGTAATCTAAATATGTGTTTATAGAAAAGACAAAGACCTTCTTAATAAGCTAAATGTTTACCAAAAAACACATTAAGATGATCTGATTTCATTGAAATAGAAATGCATTTTCAGTGAAGTGCACGTGCCTTCGTATTCTGGTAAATCCAGTATATAAATCTGTGAAAGCATAAAACTAACATGATTTTTATTGGCTTGTTGCAACATGCATCAAATCACAATCTTTTTTATACACATAAAATACCAAATACTTCACAGGCCTGGGTGGTTTACAAGAAAACTCAAAAAGATGAAAATGAATCTGAGTAGCTCCTTAAAATGTTCAGTATTCAGATGTGATGAAAATAGACGTTTCTTCCATTAAAACAAATGAACAGAAACAGACACAAAATGAAGTTGTTGCAGAATGTGCATTAAAAAATAACAGTAGAGTAATAGAAAAAGACCCACTTGACCAGACTTGAACCACGTTGTCTGTGGCTGTCTGCCTGGGCGGAGTTGACGAGGGACAGGACGGCCCCCAGAAACCATCTTGGCTCCAGCAAACTGGTTGGTCCACTTAAAGTGTTTACTGCTTGGTGGGGAAACAGTTTGCTGGAACTCCTCTGACTGATGAAGCCCTCCGGATAGAGGGTGAAACGTTTCTATAAAAATGAAACTGTCCAGATGACGCGACTGAGAATTATTGGATTTGGTACCTGGATGATTGCGCATGAACTTTCTTGCATAAGAAAAAGAGAGACTTCAGCTACAGCACATTAGCTAATGTGACTTTATGTTCAGCTTGGGTGGTTGCTGATCAGGAAATGTAATTTAAATTAACAAAACTTTATCAGATTATTCAAGAGTTGCTGCTGAGTTCCCTTTATGCAGTGTTGTTCGGCGTACAGTAGTCCCTCGTTTATCGTGGGGGTCTGCTCTTTGCCACCTGCAAGCAGACTTGGCCACGCCCACTTCTCCGCACGGAGAACAGCTGATCAGCTGAGAGGAAGTCTATCCTGCTGTGTGGGCTCCTGCCGAGGTCGGACGCTTCCCCTCCCTCTCCGCTTTGCTTTGCTGCTCTATCTGTCTGTGAAACTGCTTCTGAGCCTCTCTTGCATATCTTCTGAACTGTAATTATGGACTTATTTGGTCAGTTAGTCCCTCTATACAATTTGATAAAATTTCTTCAAAGTGAAGACAGGCTGTAGAAGAGCCGATTTGCTCTGTTGGCATGCACACAGCTGGATATCTCATCGACTTGATGATGTGTCTATCTCTGCTGTCATCTGTGGATTTTAAGAACGCATATTTAATTGGATTTATGATAACTGGTTCATGCTTTTTGGATTCAGCTGGTTGCTGGTTTTATCTACAATCAAGGAAATCGTCTGCAGCAAATTGGGACCTAATCACGCTGCTTGCCTTTGTGATGGCTTGGTTCATGCCCGTGTACTCAGTTTCATTTGCCTTGGGTAGAATGGATCAGATCTCAGGGATTTTTACTCAGGCACGTTCCATCGGTGTGGTCACGTAATTTGGACATTTCTGAACTGTTTTGGACCAACACAGACTCAAGGTAGATGTCATTATGTTCTGCCTGTCCCCAAAACAACTGTGTGTTTATCTGAATCTGACTCCCCTGGCTGGCCTTGAGGGCCACCTTATCTGAACACGCCTGGAGGACATGTAATCTGACACTCAACCCCGTCCACCCAGAGTGAACCAGCTGAATAAACATTCTGTCATCATTTCAGGACTCTTGGATTCTCATTAACGTTGACCTTGGTCATTCCCCGACATCCTCGAGAATGTCTACGGATCTCACCGGAGGGAGCTGGCTGATTATTCCATCCTTATCAGAACTCTTACACTGCCCTCAAGAGCGTCCATGGACATTGCTCACTGCTCTCGGTCTCTCCCCCCTCTGCGGATTGTCTACGCCATTATGTGCTTGTTTGTGCGAGGTGTTTTTTAATATTAGAGTTTTTCTTCTCAGCCAAGAAGAAAGAGTCTAAAAGGAATTTTTTCGCCTCCAATTCCTAATGTTTCCAGTTTCATTACTTTTTGTCTGTCTAAGCAGATCTCACTTGTAAACGAGTCTTCTATGCTCAGTGTGACTTATCTAATAATAATAATAATAATAATGAATTCAATTTATAACGCACTTTTCATTAATGAAAATCTCAAAGTGCTACAAAGTGCAACAGAATTAAATGTCAATAAAACAAGTAATAAAACAAGTAAAATCAATAACAGTATCAACTAAGATCAAAAGTAGAATCATGAGGAGGTAGAGTATGCTCGGTTGAAAAGAAAGGTCTTCAAGCCGCTCTTAAAGTCAACCACAGACTGTGGGGCTCTCAGACAGTCAGGAAGAGAGTTCCACAGGTGGGGGGCAGCCACACTGAAAGCCCGGTCTCCCATGGTCCTTAATTTGGTTCTCGGAATGTGAAGGAGATTACTGTTCTGTGACCGCAGCGACCGGGTGGATGAGTATGGAATAAGAATATCCTTCAGATAATCTGGTGAAGCTCCATGTAAGCATTGATGTGTAATGAGAGCAGTTTTGTACTGAATTCTGTAGGTGACAGGAAGCCAATGAAGGTTATGGAGAATGGGCGTAATATGTTCAAATTTACGAACTCTCAACAAGATCCTTGCTGCACTGTTTTGAATATATTGAAGTTTCTGAAGGTTTTTGCCAGGGATTCCAATAAACAGGGAGTTGCAGTAGTCGAGCCTGGAGGAGACAAAAGCATGGACGAGCTTCTCAGCATCGGAAAAAGTTAGGGATGGGCGAAGTCTGGAGATGTTTCGAAGATGGAAGAAGCAAGTTTTAAACAGATGCTTAATGTGATTTTCAAATGTAAGATTGGAGTCCATTTTTATTCCAAGATTAGTAACAGAGGTGGAGAGGGGGATGTCTTGTCCAGAAAAGGAAAGTCTTGTTATAGGAGATGTTTGTACCTGGTGAGGGGTGCCAATCAGTATGGCCTCAGTCTTGGAGCAGTTTAATTGAAGAAAGTTCTGATTCATCCATGCCCTAATTGCCTCCAGGCAGGCAGAGAGGGCAGTGAGTGAAGATGGAGATGACAAGGTGGAAGATGAGGATGCTCCAGTCCTGATGTAAAGCTGTGTATCGTCGGCATAACAGTGAAAAGAAATGTTGAACTGATTAATAATTTGACCTAAAGGCAGCATGTCTATATAAAGGTTGAATGAAAGGTGTTAAATAATTTTAAATAATTTATTTTAAATAAAAATCCATGCCGATTGTGCGGCTTATCCATCAATCAGCCAATTGTGTGTCACGTCCAATCTTATTTTGAAAAACCGTGATAGAGCAAGTCTGCGAAAAACGAATCGCAAAGTAGTGAGGGACTACTATACTTTCTGTTGAAGGCTGCTTTCATTTTAGTTTTTTTTTATTCAACCTTTATGTATAAAGGTTAGTCTCATTGAGTCAGGAGGACTCGTTTACAAGAGAGACCTCTTTCATATATATATTTTTTAACACATTTGTTTTGATCATTTTCTTAAATGTAAACATTGACTTGGCATTTTTAACTACATTCTCCAAGCCATTCCATAATCTAATTCCCTGGATTGAGGTAGAACGTCCCTTCAAACTAGTTCTGAATTGTGGTTTTACAAACATCTCTGTCCCCTTAAGATTATAACAACTTTGTCTTTTAACAAAATGCATTTGGATATTTAAAGGTAATGCATTATTTTGAGCCCTATACATAACTGATAAAATATTATAGTCTACCAAATCATGGAACTTCAATAACTTCAGTTGATAAAATAATGTACTTGATGGATGACGGTAATGTTTTCTAGTGATAATTCTTACAGCTCTTTTCTGTAATACAAAAATAGGCTTTGTGATTGTTTTACACACATTCCCCCAAACATCAATACAATAGATTAAGTGTGGAACAATGATTGTGTTATACAACAAATACAGAGCTTTATCATTCAATAGGTCTCTGACTTTGTACAGTACTGCAATCGATTTAGCTATTTTTATTCTTACAGAATTTATGTGTTGTTTCCATGTCAGTTTGTCATCAATGATAACACCCAAAAACTTCACCTCACTCACTCTACAAATCTCAACATCCTCAATTTTGAGTGGAACATCAACAGTTTTCTTTTTATTACCGAATATCATGTAATTAGTTTTTTCTAGATTTAATGATAATTTATTTATTTTAAACCAAGTTTGTATCTTGACAAATTCTGTCTTTATCAATTCCAACATTTGTTCTATATCTTCACCTAAACAGAAAAAAGTGGTATCATCAGCAAAAAGTACACATTTAAGGAGTCCTGACACATTTACCAAGTCATTCACATATAAAATAAAAAGCTTTGGTCCAAGTACAGAGCCTTGGGGAACTCCACATGTGATATTACAGAGGTCAGATCTTACATCATTTATTTGTACAAATTGTTTCCTATCTTTTAAGTAGCTAGATACCCACTGTAATGCTGGTCCTCTAATACCATATTTGTTCAGTTTTTCAAGGAGAATGGTGTGATCAATAGTATTGAATGCTTTTTTTAAATCAACAAAAATACTGATACAATATTGTTTTTGATCGACAGCAGTAGTTATTTGTTCCATTAATTCCATGAGAGCCATTGATGTAGAGTTTTTTGCTCTAAACCCATACTGACTGTTGCTTAGAATATTTTGTTTATCTATAAATTGATCTAGTCTGTTTACAAATAGTTTTTCAAGAATTTTTGAAAACTGTGGTAACAAGGATATAGGTCTATAATTGTTGAATACACATTTATCACCATTTTTAAAAAGAGGAACGACCTTAGCTACTTTCATATTATCTGGAAATATTCCTGTTGAAAATGATAAGTTACATATGTATGTGAACGGCTCAATAACATGGCTCATTATGTCCTTCACAAACATCATATCCATGTCCACCCAGTCTTTAGATCTCTTGTCTGTAAGATGTTTTACTACATTCATTATTTCCTCTTTGTTAGTTCCATTTAGAAAAATACTATTTGCACAACCTGTAATTGAGTGGATCGCATTTTTATCTACTTTTGGTATTTTAGCTGCAAGGCTTGATCCAACATTCACAAAATATTGATTAAATCCATTAACAATTTCATTTTCATCATGAATTTCATCGTTGTCTTTTACAAAATATTTTGAAATACCAGTTTTTGCTTTATGATTCTTCAGGACACTATTCATTACTCGCCATGTTGCTTTCATATCACCATTACTTTTATCTAATAATTTACTATAATATTCTTTCTTATGTTTCCTTATAATCCCTACTAATTTATTTTTATACTTTTTATATTTTTCTTCAGCGCTCTGACTTCGCAATTTCAAGAAACATGAATACAAATAATTCTTTTTTTACAAGCATTTCTCAACCCTTTTGTCATCCATGGTTGATCAATCGTATTTCTCTTTG
>JBBPBX010052851.1:9077-24055 GCA_038048925.1 Garcialebias charrua
TCAACTCTGTGGATAAATATATCAAGTTCACACGAGAAGATGTAAAAAATTGAGGTTTCAGTTTCTGAGCTGAATACAGCTCCTCAGACTGAAGAAGTCTTCTGGATGAAAGACGAAACGTTTCTACTTTTTTGTTTTGTTTTGTTTTGTTTTTTGAATGTCCAGAGGACCAGACTGAATTTTTTAGATCAGAAAAGTGAGTTTTTGTTCAGCCATTCCTGAACTTTCAGTACAAACCTGTCAGAGTTTGAACGTTCTTCTCCAACAACATGTTCTCCTTCTTTAGTTGCTCCACCTCTTCCACCAGCCTCTTCAGCTCCTCCTCTCATCCCCTCTGCTCCTCCTCTCGTCCCTTCAGCTGCTCCTCTCGTCCCTTCAGCTCGTCCTTTGACCCCTCAGCTTCTCCTCTCGTCCCCTCAGCTTCTCCCCTCTTCCCCTCAGCTTCTCCTCTCGTCCCTTCAGCTGCTCCTCTCGTCCCTTCAGCTCCTCCTCTCGTCCCTTCAGCTCCTCCTCTCGTCCCTTCAGCTCCCCCTCTCGTCCCTTCAGCTCCTCCTGCAGGCCTCTCCTCACAACCTCCCTTTGTAACGAACCCCCAAATGGCTGGACCAAAATCACCACAACAGATAAAAAGTTTAAACAACTTTTATTAATATTCTGGCGGGCTCAGCTGTTCTGGTGTCGAGAGGGAACCCACAGGCAACGGTTTAGTGATCAGGCTGATGGAAAACAGGAAATCTGACAGTCAATGAGAAGCAGCCACTAACCGTCTCACAGATGGAAGGGGGTTTCTCAGTGCGTGGAGACGCAGGTCCGCTGCAGGAGGGGCTGAAGCCGGTGGGGGGGAACAGCCAGCCGCAGCGAGGGTCCGTGACGTAACCCAGTGACGTGGTGGGGATTCCCACAAGCGGGGGTCGACAGCCGGGAAGCAGAAGAGCGTAGATCCAAACAGGAGAAGGCGAAGAGACGTGGTGAGGCAGGCGAAGGTCACAAAACATAAATCCGATTGGCGTCAGTCTGAGGAGGAGAAGCAGGAGGCGATAAGTCAGGCAGGCGAGGCGTCAGAGAACCAGGAGATCAAAGAGGCGAGGATACGAGAACCAGGAAATGGACAGGGAAGAGCGCGTGATATTTACTTACAGATGACTGTGTTCAATCATCTGGCAGCGAGCTGGTGTGGGAGTCTGGTTTATAAAGGGTGCCGCGACAGGTGCAGCTGATCGAACCTAATCAGAGCTGCAGTGTGAACAAACCGGTTCGAAGGTGAAGACATACCTAAACCCACAAGCAGCAGAGACACCCACATGCAACAGAGATAAACTGGAAACACACCACATGACAGAAAAGACAGAAAAGGAGCCAGATACACCAAGCGATGCACAGAGTGACAGAAAAACTGATCTAACAGGCGTGAAACGTGACACCCTCTCCCTCAGCTCTTTGGTCCAAGATGGCGCCCATAAGCATGGCTCGTGTCCACCTCTCCTGTGGGTGTTTGGAATTTTTGTGTTTTGTTCGTTCTTCATTGGAGACATAAGTACACTGCTGGTTTATGATCGGAAGCAGCTTCTGGATTTACGGTTTGCTGCCGCGGATGTCGCTGATTCGGGCCAGTATGAGCGTACTTCGGGGAGACCCCCTCTACCCCCGTTGCTCGGAGACGAGCTGCCCGTTTACCTCCGCTGCTCTTCGCACCAGCCTGCACGGAGAAATCGATCGACTCGGAGGAAGAAACGCGGCTCTCGAGCTGGCCGGCTGGTGAAGCTCAGAGCCCGGCGTTCTGCCTCGCTGTCTTCAGCTGATGGTCTCGATTCTCATCGCCAGCCTCCCGCGTGCACGGACCAGGAAAACAACGGGGATCTGCGGCCGGAGGAGCAGCTCTCTGTGGGAGGCGAGCCGCGGGGCGCTCCCCCACCAGCGGCTAGCACATCAGCTGCTAGCAGCTCATCAGCGGCTAGCTCGGATATCATCAAATTCTGTGTTGTCAACGCCCGATCTGTTTGCAACAAAACGTTCATCCTCAGGGATTACTTTGAAGAGCACGACTTGGACTTTTTCTGCATCACAGAGTCGTGGATGGCGTCGGGTGAGTCCAGCGCGCTGACGGAAATAATACCACCAAACTGTTCGTATTTTAACGACCCGCGACCATCAGGTCGTGGCGGTGGGTTATTAATGAAGAGAAATACACACGTTTAGAGGTTCTATATGTTAATCCCATTTGAATCGAATACACTACTGTATATGATTAACACACGAGTGCTTTATAATCAAGGTATTCACAACTGTTTTACATATGTTTATGCAATTAGACAACATTATAAGACATACTTTTAGATCTAACAAACAGGATGTTCAGATGCAGATAACATGCTAAGCGGGCAGATGCCCTTTGTGCTTCTCTTGGCCTTCTGAGGAGATCAGAGCACACAGACACACAAACAATGAATGAATCACACTACTAAATAAGTAGTACTTATGAACCACACACATATTAGGATCTGGACATTAATTTACATTAATATCGCACACAGGACACATCTAATGGTACATTTCTAAAACTCTCTTACTGAGCAAATAAGCAGAACAAAGAGCGCAGTTTCAAGAGACGCCTCACCACAGTTACAAATCTACAAGGTCATAGAACTGACAAGCAGAGAGGCTCCAGGACTCCTTATCAGTGCTCTAAGCCAATCAGAGACCAGAGAAGCTCAAAGCTGCATCTTTATACTCCAAAACATCTGAGATATCTTTAGCACTTTTTGAGGAACCTCGCCGAGGACAGGTCTGTCAAAAATGCTCACAATTCTATGTGCACAAAGAATTGCTTATTTATGCTGTAACTCTGTTAACCTGTAAACCTGTGTGTCTGTCAATAAATCATCATTTTTCTAAGAGAGACTGGTCATTCGAACACCTCATGAGAAATCCCTTCAACATGGTGACCCCGAACGTCTGGCCTTGTCTCTTTCTCTGATTTGGAGGGTGGACGATGACTTTCTTCGGATGTTTTGCAGTGGAGCTCTGACATGACTACATGAGGTGAGTCGACCGTGTTTTAAACAAAAACGACTATTTGGCCATAGTCCCAAATTAAACTGCAAACAGAGGAAGTTCAGTCTCGTGATGTATTATGGTTCTTAGAGTTAAGGTTAAAATATACGTATTTGGCTTGTTCTGACGACACGGGTTTCAGGTTGAACAGACGCTTGTGTGTGTGTGTGTGTGTGCGAGACGGTCCCGGCAGCTCGGTGTCGGGCCGAGGCGCGTGCTCGTGAAAAGGGGGGGGGGGCGCGTGCTCGTGTTTTTTTCCTTCGTGTGTGTCGTTGTGTGTGTGTGGTTCGGGTTTCATTTAATCACGAGGTGCTCGAACATTGAGGCTTTGATTACTTACTTTTGGGGGATAGACGTTTTCTATTCGGACCGTGGGGGCAGGTTGTGGCCGCTTGTTTGCGTGGGGCGGATTCATTCGTCCGCGTGACTAGTGGGAGTCACGGAGACCTGTTTCACTGTCTAGTTTAGAAAAGTGGTTCCGGGGCGTACGATCCTTTGAGTAGCTGGAAGAGGTGGTCCAACTTGTTTCGCGTCCGCTCGTGTGGAGTTGGGCCACTGCCGCTTGTTTCAAAGTTCGACGCAGCCGAAGTCTGAGCGACGTTGAGGTCGCCGGAAGTTCACGCTGAGGTGAAACTACAGCTCCCAGTGTGCCTTGCGCTGAGCTTGCGGATCAGGGCAGTGGAACCGCACTGGGCGGTGCCGTATGAGGTCTGTAGTAAAGATAAAAGGGATGGAGCAACCGATGAGGGTTTTGTACGGAAGCTCTGTGGTGACGCTTGAAGCAGCCGAAGAGGGTTGCATACGGAAGCTTGGAGATGCCACTTGGGCCTATGTTTAATTTGTTTTATGATATTTTGCGTCGCATTTCTTTACATTTTTTAAGGTGAATCATTATTTTGGGGAGACGGGATCCCAATTATTTGTCCTCGTTTCTTTTGTCTGTTCGTGTCAATTAATGTCAAGGGGGGTGTCTATATATATATATGTCCATTTTCTGTGTTTTTGATTGTCATTAATTGTTTGTGTCGACTCAGAGAGAGTGAAGTGAGTGTGCAGACGTGAAGTTTTCTTTTTCCAGTGGTGAATGGTGCTGCTATATTTTGCATGACTGGCAGAGGGCGCTGTTGTGGAACAGGGGGGGCAAGTCTGATTTTCCACAGGCTTGGCCCTGTAGTTCTAATGCACAGCTCATCTGTGGATGCTTGTGAAATAAAGATTTTGGGTGAATGTTTTGAGAGGCAATTTATGGCACACATGCAAAATAAAATAATAAATAAGAATAAAAATGCAGGAACAAGGAAACATTTTTTGAGCTATTGCTTAGGATCCGAGCAAATATCAGACTTTTACCAACGATAAAAACAGAGAGGGATAACAATTGGAGCGAACCTGCATCAAAAATTGTTGAGAGAGCAGACGGATCAACAGGAAATTTAGCTAATTTAGTTCTAACCAGATTTAAACTAGACAAACAAAAGCTCTAATGCAATTGGAACGGAGATAGCTCATTGTAAAACGGTCGCAGACTATCAACAGTTAATTAATAATTATGATGAACAGATTGACTTTCTAGAAGAATTGTTCTTAATTGCGGCCACTGAACAGAAATTAGGGGACACAGAGAACTGTTCAATTTAAAATTAAATTCAGAGCAACAGGTGGCAGGAAGAAGAGCAGTCAAACAGCGCCACCTACAGGAGGTTGAAGCAAATTGCAGAAACTGAAGGAGGAAAAAGCCAGAAAAAAGGTGGAATGATATGAAAAGGTTCATATTGGCGGCTCTTCAATGGGGGGTTCCGCAGGGGTCCATCCTGGGTCCTCTCTTGTTCTCCTTATACCTGCTGCCACTCGGTGCTATCTTCCGGAAACACAATATACCTTTCCACTTCTACGCTGATGACTGTCAAATCTACTTCCCCCTAAGACAAAATGGTACAGGCTCTATTCAACCTCTGCTCGACTGCCTGGCTGACATCAGGGACTGGATGGCTTTAAATTTCTTAAGCTTCAATGATAAGAAGTCTGAAGCCATATTGTTCCTTCCCAATGACACAACCTCAAACCACTGCATTGACCTGTCTGCTCTACCCCTGTCCGAAAAACAAAAAGTCAAAAATCTGGGAGTGATAATGGATCCTTCCATGAAACTCAACAGTCATGTAAACATGATCGTCAAATCCTGTTTTTTCCAGCTGAGGCGTCTGTCTAAGCTGAAGCCCATATTATCCAAAAAGCACCTGGAGACAGTGATTCACGCATTCATTACATCTAGGCTTGATTACTGCAATTCACTTCTGTTTGGCGTCAGTCAAGCCACCATTGCACGATTACAACTGGTTCAGAACGCAGCTGCCCGATTTTTAACCAGCACACGCAAAAGAGAGCACATTACACCAGTCTTGGCCTCCCTTCACTGGCTACCGGTTCATCTTCGAATCCAATTCAAAATTCTCATGTATGTCTACAAATCGCTGAACAGTCTCGCCCCCGCCTATCTCTCGGATCTGATACACCCATATGTCCCTCCACGTGCTTTGAGGTCAGAGGATCAGGTACTCTTAATAGTTCCAGAAACTCGCCTTAAGCGCAGGGGTGACAGAGCGTTCTCTGTAGCAGGCCCAAGACTCTGGAACGAGTTACCGCTGCTCATCAAACAGGCCCCCTCCCTCTCGGTTTTCAAATCCCGGTTAAAAACTCACTACTACTCCATCGCTTTCAATGCCAGCTGATTTGTATTGGATCGTTTGATTTATGATCTGCAATGTTTTTTATGTTTTTCGTGTTGTACTTCATTGTATGTGTTGCCTGTTGCGTGTTTGTTTGTCCAGCACTTTGGTGGACTTGTTCCTGTTTAAAGTGCTTTATAAATAAAATGGTATGGTATGGTATATTGGAAGAGAGGGGCAGGAAGGCCACTCAGAGGTTGTGGAAATACCAGAGAGACGATCAGGCAGGTGAGGTGAAAATTATTTAGAAATCAGCCACAGAGCGAAAAACTTACTTTGAAAAGCTTCAGAGCATCAATTAGATGAACACGGGAGTTCTAGAGAAAAATCTACAATCAATCAATTAATCAATCACCTTTATTTAACCAGGTAGAGCCCGTTGAGACAGAGATTTAGTTTACAAGGGTGACCTGGTCAAGTGATCAGCAGCACACGTCACATTGGCAATAGGCATTTGCACTTATCAAAGGAAAATAAAAACTACAATCACAGTAAACAGATGTTGACATTTAAAAACCAACAGGATATGACAGATTTCTATATACATTATATACAAAACAAGCAGACAGACCTCGGTTGAGTAAATAAAGTTAAGAAAAATCAACAATGACATGTAGATTGGACAGTCAGATTGGATTAGACAGTCGTGGGTCAAGGTTAAATTCATTTTCAATTTCTGGGAAGAACTTTTTGTAAAAAATTCCTGCTTTTGACTTTAGATTAGGGAAAGGAAAAACGTTGTGCAGACCAGATCCGACGAGATGTGTTCTGGGAGACAAATGCCGAGAAGATTTCACTGTTGAGTTTTCATATAGTGATGTTATTGGCGTTATTATTAGACAAATTACTCGCATTTCTTTTTCAGCCTACAGCATGACAGCTCGTGCGGGAAGGGGTGCATCAGACAGACAGACCTATTTTCTTACAGAACACATAATTGTAATTTGCCATGAGCTAGGATTCAACCAAAATGCATTATACTTTTGCGTTTGCCAGGGGATTGGGGTAACAGTGGTGGCTCGATTGGATTTGAATGCATAAAGCTGACGTCTACATGGTTCATTTTGACTCTGAGAGCGACAGCTGCCAGAAAGCGAGAGCAAGACCTCTCACTCATGAATGGACACAGAACAAGGACTACCAAATCATGGAACTTCAATAACTTTAGGTGATAGAATAATGTACTTGATGGATGACGATAATGCTTTCTAGTGATAATTCTTACAGCTCTTTTCTGTAATCCAAAAATAGGTTTTGTGATTGTTTTACACGCATTCCCCCAAACATCAATGCAATAGATTCAAGTGTGGAACAATGATTGTGTTATACAAACAATATAGAGCTTTATCATTTTAATAGGTCTCTGACTTTGTACAGTACTGCAATCGATTTAGCTATTTTTATTCTTACAGAATTTATGTGTTTCCATGTCAGTTTGTCATCAATGATGACACCCAAAAACTTCACCTCACTCATTCTACAAATCTCAACATCCTCAATTTTGAGTGGGACATCAACAGTTTTCTTTTTATTACCGAATATCATGTAATTAGTTTTCTCTAGATTTAATGATAATTTATTTATTTTAAACCAAGTTTGTATCTTGACAAATTCTGTCTTTATCAATTCCAACATTTGTTCTATATCTTCACCTAAACAGAAAAAAGTGGTATCATCAGCAAAAAGTACACATTTAAGGAGTCCTGACACATTTACCAAGTCATTCACATATAAAATAAAAAGCTTTGGTCCAAGTACAGAGCCTTGGGGAACTCCACATGTGATATTACAGAGGTCAGATCTTACATCATTTATTTGTACAAATTGTTTCCTATCTTTTAAGTAGCTAGATACCCACTGTAATGCTGGTCCTCTAATACCATATTTGTTCAGCTTTTCTAGGAGAATGGTGTGATCAATAGTATCGAATGCTTTTTTTAAATCAACAAAAATACTGATACAATATTGTTTTTGATCGACAGCAGTAGTTATTTGTTCCATTAATTCCATGAGAGCCATTGATGTAGAGTTTTTTGCTCTAAACCCATACTGACTGTTGCTTAGAATATTTTGTTTATCTATAAATTGGTCTAGTCTGTTTACAAATAGTTTTTCAAGAATTTTTGAAAACTGTGGTAATAAGGATATAGGTCTATAATTGTTGAATACACATTTATCACCATTTTTAAAAAGAGGAACGACCTTAGCTACTTTCATATTATCTGGAAATATTCCTGTTGAAAATGATAAGTTACATATGTATGTGAACGGCTCAATAACATGGCTCATTATGTCCTTCACAAACATCATATCCATGTCCACCCAGTCTTTCGATCTCTTGTCTGTAAGATGTTTTACTACATTCATTATTTCCTCTTTGTTAGTTCCATTTAGAAAAATACTATTTGCACAACCTGTAATTGAGTGGGTCACATTTTTATCTACATTTGGTATCTTAGCTGCAAGGCTTGATCCAACATTCACAAAATATTGATTAAATTAATTTACAATTTCATTTTCATCATGAATTTCATCGTCGTCTTTTACAAAATATTTTGAAATACCAGTTTTTGCTTTATGATTCTTCAGGACACTATTCATTACTCGCCATGTTGCTTTCATATCACCATTACTTTTATCTAATAATTTACTATAATATTCTTTCTTATGTTTCCTTATAATCCCCACTTGTTTAGTTTTATACTTTTTATATTTTTCTTCAGCGCGCTGACTTCGCAATTTCAAGAAACATGAATACAAATTTTTTTTTACAAGCATTTCTCAACCCTTTTGTCATCCATGGTTGATCAATCGTATTTCTCTTTGTGTAATTTGTTTGCACACAATTCTTTTCGTACAGAGCTTCCAGTATATTCATAAACTCATCATATGCTCTGTTCGCATCATCTACATACACATCATTCCAGTCTTGTTTATCTAGATCCTCTTTCAGTTTTTCCAAAACTTTTTTTGACGTGTTTATGATCTTTTTCTTCATTGCGACTGCTTTTGTGATGCTTTGATCATTTTTATAGATTGTGAAAACTGGTAAATGATCAATTAGATCGGTCGTTAAGATACCACTTATCACGTCCCCATTTGTTATATTTATGAAAATATTATCAATTATTGTGGCACTATGAGTTGTAATTCTTGTTGGCTTTGATTTCAAAGTCAGAGTCAAAATCGACATGTCAAATTTCACAGGACAACACATTATGTGTGTCCAATGTGATCTTCTGATTTTAGGTTCATTTGGTCAAGGTTCAAAGTCAAAGGTGAACATTCTCCAAAGTAGTCGTAAACCATTAATCATTTAACATAGACCTGTAAACCATTAATCATTTAACATAGACCTGTCCAAGTGTACTGCTAGAAATTATGTGGGATATTGATGAACTCTATTAATTTCAAAGTCAATAAATAAAAGGTCATGGTCACAGTTTTAACCACTTCTTATTTTACCTTCTTGTGGCCAATTTCCAACTTATTCTGTTGGGTTAGGTATATGATATGGGTTATATTTCTTTGCTTTTTGCAACTTTTCTAGTGGTTTAAACTTTTTCTGTGTTCAACTTTTTGCTAAATATTATCAATTATTGTGGCACTATGAGTTGTAATTCTTGTTGGCTTTGATTTCAAAGTCAGAGTCAAAATCGACATGTCAAATTTCACAGGACAACACATTATGTGTGTCCAATGTGATCTTCTGATTTTAGGTTCATTTGTTCAAGGTTCAAAGTCAAAGGTGAACATTCTCCAAAGTAGTCGTAAACCATTAATCATTTAACATAGACCAGGGGCGCCGTATGGGGGGTAAAAGTTGGTACGATTCCAGGGGCCCTTGACAAACAGGGGGCCCAAATTGGCCTTTTTTTATTTTTATTTTTTTCATGGTGAGGTGGGCCCCTGATAATAATACATTGATGGTAGTAGCTTTGTTTTTACTTGTTTTAACAGTAAAACTTAAATATTATCTCTCCCAGACCAAAAAGCAAACATCGTGATATTTTACAAACACCCCTCTGTATCTGCATGAAATGGTATGTTCCTAGCTGCTTTGGGCTCTGGCTCACTCGAGCCTCTGAGCTCACTTGACGCTGCTGTGTGGTGTCTGCAGTCAGAAGATGACAGACATGTTGCCCAGAAAAATCGTAAAATCAGGCTGTCAAAATAGGAAAGAGAAATAAGAAAAGGAAGAGAGACATAGGAAAGGGTCTCGATTTGTAACAGTTTTTCCCCAAGAGAGGTGGGTATGTGCGTGATTATCAACCTGTTCGCTTAGCCTCGTTTTTTTTTGCTCCCTCCCTCTCTTCTCTGTCTGTCATCGCGGCTCTGAGCTCGCAACCCAATATGAACCACACGTCACCATGATACCACAGACTGGTCTTTTTCATTAAAATTACTGAACCAAGAGGCGGAAGTGACAAAATCTTAGATTTATTAACTCAACAAAAGATAATAAGATACACATGTTTTTATTTTGTAGAACAGATTAGAATATTTAGTTAAGCATCCAAATATGCTTACTGTCATTGTGTTTTAGGTAATGCCATTATGCAGTAGAAAAACAAGAAAAGTTTAACTTTTTTTTATTATTATTATTATTGGCAATATTTCTTAATTACATTAAGATGTATTATTTGTTGGGTTTGATTCTATTTGTAGATATTCAAATTAATTTACTAGATAGTCCCGTCTTATTTAGAAATGTTGCCTAAAATGCACATTGACAATAAGCATTTATTGTATGCTTAAAGGGGACCACACATGCAAAATTCACTTTTTAATGTTTTTTTTACTCAACTTTGGGTATTTACTTCATAAAAAAACAGTCCTAAGGCCAAAAAAATGCACCCAGTGGTTTATTTACTCTAAGTAGATTTATTTTACTGTGATAATTTAGGTTTCGTTTTGAAATCAATCGCGCTTGTGACGTCACAAGCGCTAGGACAACCCACCACAACCTGAGTCCAGCCCCTCACCTAGCAACCCCTGGTTAGGCTCAACCCACTTCTGTATTAAACACATGACTGTTGTTTTTCATGATTTCATCTCATCTTTTGTTTATATGTTCTTAATTTCATGTGTACAGCACTTTGTTGCAGCTGTGTTTTTTTAAATGGCTTTATAAATAAAGTATAATTGTTATTTTTATGTTTTAGTTCAATTTTTAGTGTATTTGCGATCGCTCCCAACGCGCAGCCGGCAAAAATTAAACGAGCAGACCCCCGGCGTAGGGACCCGTGGCAACGGGACCCTCTTCTGGCGGATGGAGCGGAGCTTCAACTGTACGAGGACATTCTCCTTATGGATTAATTTACGGGAGACACTTGGTGACCTTTGTGTTGTCTTGACTGGAACAGCGATAACTCCCAAAATCGCCGCGTGCAACGAGCGGAGCTGGCGAACACCGGAAGAGGAACAAGCTAACATTAGCATCGGATTCGGGTGGTCTCATGCTAAAAGGAGCAGCAAATTGCGGCGCGCTCAGACGGGTTTCGGTAAGTTATCTTAAGCTAGCACTAACAGTAAGTCAAATGAGTAATAAAAAAAGAGCTAATTTTAAAACAACAACACATTACAGATACTGGCTGTTACAGAGGGCGTAAACAGATCGTTGAAGGGCGTGGACTTCAGAACTCAGTATCAGAAACCGGTCGTTCAAAACGAAAGTTAAAAATGGCAGAATTAAAAAGGGTATAATTAATTATCTAAGAATTATTTTGTGTATTAAAATGAATTAATATTGTCAAGATAGCACACAGACATAACATAAAAATTTTAAATACTTACATGAGGTCCCCTTTAACTAAATATTCTTGGGCTACAAATGTTTAAGTTATATATTATATTTTGTTGATTTAATATATCTAAGATTTTGTCACTTCCGCCTCTTGGTTTAGTACTTTCAGGGACGTGCAGAGGGGGGGGGCTATGGGGGCTTGAGCACCTGCCCCTTTTCCTCCTTGCCCCCAAGTGCCCTTTTGGTCAAAAAAAAAAAAAATTTTTTTTTTTTTTTTTTTTTTATTTCCTATTCCTAAGCCCTCCTCTGACACATAATAACATACTAAAATTATTTATTTTATTTTATTATTATTATTTTTGTATTTTGCAAGAAAAACAACATAATAAGCCCTCCGGTCACGTACCAACACTACATTCCCCACAATGCAACAGTAGTAGTAGGGGTGGGGCCAATCCGATCTGGAGTTGTGTCTCATGAACCCAGAGTAATAAGACCTGCCTCACATTCACATTAGGGTCAGTGGGGGAGCTGGCCCCCTTGGGGGCATTGCCGTTGGGGGGGCATGGCCCCACCCCTACTACTACTATTCAGCAAATCCCTTTCAGTTTGCAGCCAGCTACAGCGTGTGGACTGAGTGAGTAGCACTTTAGCTAACAGCTAGCCAACTTTTCATAGTAACATGTCCGCTGTGTGGAAGTATTTTACACTAAACACCACAAGACAGCAACGTGCAATGTCTGCAGAGCCATAGCACCACATTAAACTGCGGTCAAGTTAGTTTTATGTTGGACATTCGAGCTCCGGGGCTTCAGCGGGACGCCACTCTCACTGAACCGAAACAGGGAGACCGACCGTGGCCAGCTGCGTCCAGTCCGACCCGCTGTCTGACTGTCTCGAAGGACAGGCAGAGAGCGACTGACCGAAATCAGAGCCCCCGCCCCGGATTGAACAATAAAAACACACCGCTGAAGCCACGGAGCTCAAATGTTCACCGAGAAGTTGCTAAACTTCATCATAATTAATGACCAACAGCTATCAGCTGTAGAAAAATGAAGGATTTCGCAGCTTGATACTTGCAGCCAACAGTAAACAATCATAAAAAAGCATATTACTTAAAAATCATAAGAAAACTATGTTAAAAAACGAAACATAAACATTTACATTATAAAACAATGTAAAATACTAAAAGCAGGAACATGTCTGTCTGTGTTGGTTTATGCCAAGAACTTAACAGATGTAAAGCTATTTAATATTTTATTTAATCCATTTATTCATTAATTTAAAAGAGACAAAATAAAACAAATTAATAAAAAAGAAAACATTGAATGAAAAGAGTGCAAAAAGAAGAAGAAAAAAAATCTTATATCACCCCCTTAAAATAAACATTGAACCAGTCCGGCCCTTCGCTTGTATCAAATTTGTTTTTTTGGCCCTCCATGTATTTGACTTTGACACCCCTGGCTTATGCAATAAGGAGCACATCGCCCATCCAAAACCTATCATCTCTCCATAATGGATATATGTCCAATCTTCTAACTTCCTTTGCTGCATAATGTACATTGCATTTATTCTAGCGTTAGGTAAATACAGTAGCTAATTTTTCTCTCGTGAACTTAAAAAGTTATTTGCAAAACATAAACTTTTATTTGCACACATCAGAAATCTTTTGTTGCGATTTTAGGCTCTGCCCACAACGTCATGTGAGAATTGCAAGCAAAACTTTGAATGACAAACAAAACTTAGATTAGCAAGCAAAGATTTCTGACATGCGCAAATAAGTTTGTTTTGCAAATAATTAGCAACATAATTGCAAAAAATGTCAATGACCTCACTGAGGTCATTGACATTTTTCGAGACATGACCAACAGAAAAGAAAACTGCTGCTACACAGTTGTTTTAATAAGGGGCAGATATGATAAGATTTTTTTTCTTCTTCTGCTACCTTTAATTTTATATCTGTTTTTTTTTCTTTCATGTGTTTGTAAATTGTCTTTGTGTTTTAAATCTGAAATGAATAAAAATAAATAAATAAATAAGAAGAGAACAAAAATAGCAAAAATGCTTAAAAGTTGGAAGTTTGTTTTTAAACAGTTCACCATGATGGAAAAGAAGATTTTGGATCTTAGATTCAGTTTGGGGAAAAAAAGAAAGTCAAGAGACCGAAATAAATAAGAGACATTGGCCTCCACTCAACACAGAGAAGATGAGACAATGAGGAAAAAAGAGAAACTGACAAGAAAAAAAGAAGAGGAAAGATTGAAGAAAATGTATATAGGTACTTACAAATACACTAAGACACAAATAGAGATATATGTATACATTTTGGTGGTCAGTTAGTCTCAGTAGGCTTTTCTCATGGTGACATGCATTAACAATTCAATTTTTGCTTTTGTTTAGTTTTCTTCTGCAGTTCCACATTAAAGTTTGATGCAGCTCTGCTTTTCTGAATGGACCATCTTCATCTCCACTGCAAGTGTAGCAAACCAGGCAGCTCTTTCTTTTATAGATTACAGTACACTAAAAAGTTGCATTGTGCCCTTGTTTACATTTTTTATAGTGTAATTCTGTAAAGACAAAATATATCTGGTGGTGTAGCTCTGATTTACATATCTTGCTAAATCGCAGGTTTGAATATTGCAATACTTTCCTATAACAAAGTAGACCTGCAGAAAGAAATTACTAATAAAATATTTTACATATGGATAGTTGTATGTTCTATGTAGAGGTTTTCCTAAGCTTATAGTATATCTCACAATTTTGTAATTTATCATTGTTTATTTAACGCTGAAAGCTATGTAACTTTGTTAATATTCTGTCCTAAAATGCGGTTAGATGTGCCCCTTTTTTTTTTTGAGCGCCTGCCCCTTTAGTGGTCTCTGCACGTCCCTGGTGCTGCAGAACAAAATGATTATACTGTACTCGATGCATATGCACTGCCAGGAAATACTGATGAACCGCTTGCTGTGTTAAGAAGAAGTCAAAGAGATAGAAATGCACCAAGCTGGTTGTCAGGTTTTGTAAGTTAGAGTGAAAAAAAGTGTAAACTATTCCTGTTCATACTGTTCTGTAAGACAAGTAAATTTACTACTGTTCATACTGTAATGCAAAGGGTTAACAGGGTAAACTTTCATATTACTGTTGGCTTACAGAAATAATAATTTGATTACTTTGATTTTCTGCTGTCAGGTTACTGTACAAATTTACATGTAAGTAATTGTTTCAGGAAAAGGGAAATGTTGTGTCCTGCAATTGCATAAGACTGACAGCAGGGGAAACCTCCGAGTAGGGAGAGAACAGGATGTGTGGAGGAGAGAAGAAGAAGTGAAGAGAAGTGAAATAAAGCATGGTGTTATGAAGTCAGCTCCGACTACAGTACTCTGATTCTACACCTACAGATTAGCAACACCACAACAAAGACACAGACATCAAAAGCTGCATCAGTTCCAGCGGGA
>JBBPBX010052852.1:4450-17146 GCA_038048925.1 Garcialebias charrua
TTGTCCAGAGCATTCCCAGCACAAGGTCCTTCAAATAATCAGCTTTGAAAGGTTGTGATGAGTCTCTGAACCTAGTTACGTGTTTAATTTAAAAGTGTAATTTTTTTGTTTTTCAAACAAAGTATGACGTTTTTTTTTAATTCAGTGGCATCTTGTCAAGGTGACATGTGAAATCTTTTCACATGCTGGGTTTAATTCAAACAAAAAGTCCTAAACTGATGGTCAGCTTCATTCTGGAAAACATTTATAATAATCGTCCTTCTTTTGAAAAGTCATGCAATGCATTAAAACTGCTCATCAGATGGCAGTCTGTCATATCCATTACACGGGGGGGCCAAGTCTGGGTGGGCGAGGTGAGGGGTGTGTGCAGGTAGAGGTGAAGGTGTGGTGTTATATGGTGTGGTGGCACCATCCACAGATGGAAAACAATGTGAAAAGAGCAAAAGAAACTGTTAACACAAAAAACATCAGAATTAATAATAAAGTCAGATTTAGTTAATTGTGTAATGTTTTAATTTTCCATTGAGGGTTGATTTTTTTTAATTTTATTTACCCTTTATTTATACAGGTTAGTCTCATTGAGCCACGAGAACTCATTTTCAAGAGAGATCTGTTAGGGAGCAGATGGTGGGGGTCAAGGGCCTTGCTCAGGGGCCCAGAGTGGAGTGAATGAGGGTGGAGGCAGGTGTGGGTGTTTCACCTTTTTCCACCCCCATTTTTTGATGTTGTCGGTACCGGGGCTTGAACCGGCGATCTTCCGATCACACCACCACCGTCTCTAACCACTGAGCCACCACTCACCTGAAATGAGCCCTCCTGGGATTTTTAATTCAGGTGGCTTTATTTTAATGAACACACGTTCAGAGTTTAAGACAGTTTTGTTCATTTTAGGGTTTGTTCAGTTAATTATAGCATCTATTTTTCTACTGTTTTGCTAAATTTTTCATTAGCATCCATTTTTGTATATTTTAGCCACTGGTTTGTTGCTTTTAGCTTGTGTTTTATGGGTTTTAGCTTGTATTCTGCTCGTTTTAACTTGTGCTTTCTTGGTTTTACCTCTAGGGTAGGAGCGTGAGAAGTGTGAAGCTCTGTTTTTATTGGCTGGTTAAAAACTCTGTTTTTATTGGCTGGTTAACGGCGGGTCACTGTGGGTTTTTAGAAATGCTTTTAGTAACACCTGGAGAAGCAAGGGGACTATAGTTTTTTCAAAGATTACTTTGTCTAACATCAGTCTGCCAGGAGATAGTGACAGAGTGAAGAAATATGTTAAAAATATATTTTTAGAAAACTTACAGACTGCACTACAGAACTGCAGACTGCAGCTTTAAGTCAAACGTCAAAGTTTTCAGGCAATGACCTTTCCTCAAGTATGCATTCTGCACTTGTGCAGGCCAAGAGCACTTTCCTTTTTTTTTGGTCAGAAAGGGGAAAAAATCAAGGTGCACTCTTGAGATCTAACAGTAAATAGCAAACTGAATGATATTTGCAGAGCTGGCTTTGAGTCTAACGTGACCTTAAACAACAGACACGAGCAGTGTGCCAGCCCGGGGTTAATTTAGTGAGAATCTACCTCTCAGGTCCTCAGAGATGTTACAAAACATGGGGAGAAAACTGGTGCAGAAGTGGACAGGCATGCAGGCCTCATCATTTCATCCATTTCTGCTCTGCCGGCTCTGGTCACGTCTGAGGCGTGCAGTCATGCTGCTCAGTGTTTACCCTGGATTATGGAGACAGCTCTTCGGCCCGCACAGTCCTCCCCGCTGAATTCTCCGCCTCACCACTCTCAGACACGCTCCAGCCCAGACGTGACTCATTCACACTCACACACACACACACACAGGGACACTGCTGCCCCGGGTCTCTGGGGGCTACAAGCTCTCAGCGGGCACCGAGCACAAAGCACAGGAGGGAGAAGCCGTCCTCTTGTTCACTGTAAACATAACCCTTTGACCTGGATCCAAATCAGTGAAGCCCCAGATCAGCTTTTATGGAGCTTAAATGCTGTCACGGCTTCTGTAGCTCCACGCTTCACGTGGAAGAGTGGGGCTGGATGCCTTTGTTTTGTGTGTGTATACGTTAACACATCTGCCACCAGAGATAAATAATCATAAATGTGTTTGGTCCATGTGATGAAGACTCCCCTCACATCTGACAGCATTTAGAAGCACTTTTGTAATTAAACAAGTTGTTTCCACTGAGCTCATGAGCAGCAAACATTTTTATTGCTGAAGGGACAGCAATGGCGAAGCGCTAATGTTTTGCCTGTGAGTGTATGTCATTTCATTTGTACTGTTAGCAAAATATCTCATGAATCAGAGGACAATTTAAACAAAACTCTCAAAAAATAATCCTTGAATGAAAATCTACGGGCAGCACGGTGGCGCAACAGGTAAAGCTGCCACCTCTGTGAGTAGGTCTCTGGTTCAAATCCCAGTACGGGGGCCTTTCTGAGTGGAGTCTGACTGTTCTTTTCGTGCATGTGTGGGTTTTCTCTGGGTACTGTACTGTATGTTAGGCTGATTGGTGACTCTAAATTATCTCTAGGTGTGAGTGAGAGATTAAATGGTTGTTTGTCTCGTTTGTCTCTGTGTCCCTGTGATGGACTGGAGACCTGTCCAGGGTGTCCCCCGCCCCTCACACAGTGATTGATGGACATTGGCACCGGTGACCCTCGTGACCCAAAATGGAAGAAGTGGGTAAAAGATAATGGATGAATGGATGAAAATCTACAACAGAGAAACAGTATTTCCTGCAAAAATGCAGTGTGAATGCTTATTGCAGAAGTTCTTGTTGAAAAACAGCTAAAATTAGCTAAAATCATGCTGAAATGTAGCTAAAATGGAAGAACAAGCTTAAATTAGCAAAAGAAAGCAGAAAGAACAAATTTTCCGCTGAAAGAAGCCAAATTTAGCACAAAAATGTGGAACTTATCTGAAAAAAGCTTAAATGAGCAAATAATAGCTGAAAAGTATAAAATTGCGGAAAGATACCAAAATTAGAAGAAGGAAGTGAAGAGAGCACATTTTTTGATGAATTAGGCTGAAAAAAGTTTAAATGGCTGCAAAAAATGAAATGAAATTAAAATACCTGAAAATGGTTAAATTAGCATAAAACAGCTAAATACTGTAGTAGGTGAAATAAGTTAAACTAGCAGAAATAACCTAAAAGGAGCCTAACAAGCTGAAACTAGTAGAAGGAAGTTAGAAGACGCACAAAAATATTAGCAGATCTGAAAGGAGCACAAAACAGTTGAAAGTAGCTGAAAATAGCTAAAAAAAAGTTTCAATTTACACAAGGAAGCTGAAAGAAGCTGAACCAGAGCATAATGTGAAAGGAGCAGTAAAAGGTTGTAAACAGATCTAAAAATTTGAAGGATGTAAAATGAGCTCAATTCCATTTTCTGAGGGAAAAAATTGTAGAAAAAGCTAAAAAAAAAAATCCCCCATTTATAGATGGCCTCCCTTCACACCTTATAGCCATCCTCTCACTCCAATATGTATTTTTTTTTCATTATTATTATTATTTTTTTTTTATTATTATTATTATTATTTATTATTATTATTATTATTATTATTTTATTTTTATAGAAGAGAGAAAGAAAGAAAAGAGAAAGTGAGACAACAAAACAACAATTATCCACAAAAAGAGCACAAGGCAAACACACCAAACCTCCGTCCACAATCCTGCAAAGCACATGACAGAACACAGCAACGAAACATACAAGCATAAAGACTGATAATATTCATGACCTTGCAGTAGATTTCTATAAATACACATACCCATACCTACAAATATATATACAGTATACATACATATATATTTATATTCATTTATATACCCATCTACATATATCTACATATACATCCCTGCATCCATTTGTGTGTGGTTGTGAGCATGCATAAGTGAATAAGGTTCCTCCAATAGAACATTTAGTAGCGATTGTGAAGCATCAGAGATCCGTCCCCCCAAAGCCCGAGACAGACGAAGGGGCGATCAAAGCCCAAGACCCCAGGAAGGACCCCGAGCCCAGAGTCCCCAGGACCACCCGAACAGGACGAGCCACTCGTCCACTCCCCAGATCCGACCAAGGGGAAGAACCGGACGAACCCCACCAGGGACCACACACAATGACCCCCCGGGGTCAACAGCGACAAATACACAGGCCCCCGCCGGAGCCCGCTGCACCGACGTAGCCCCAGGGCCGGTCACCGAGGCTCGGGCACCGGGGACGCCCATCCCTCAGGTCCAGACCCGACAGGACCAGAGGACCCGAGCCCCACCAGGCAGCCACCAGGCCGAGCCGACAAACGCCCAAGCGCCCAGCCCCAGATAGTGAGGGCCCCAAGCACGCCCGCAGGCAGAGGAACACCCACCAGGGGGCCACGTGGCAGGAGCGCGACACTAGGTAGCCTCAGAAGTATCAGAGAGGGGGCAGTCCAAGTCCCAGCCTGACACTTAAACATTCATACACAGACACACTCATTCAGACCCACCCTCATCCTCACCCTCAGTCACAGAAAGACAAACAATAACGACACGCTCCATTCATAATCCCGATGCACACTCTATACCCCCTAGGTCCAAGACATGAACCTGCCCCCTACATGGGGCAGCCCACATCCAAACCCAGGAGCTAAAGTTGCACCAATACCAAAAGTCATATCAGGATTGTACAACGAGCTGAACGTTTTGATGCTTTGTTGAAATAGCTTGAAAACTGTGTGGACGAGAATGACGCTGAAAAACATATGGAAGAAAAATGGATCACAATGTGATTTGTTTCATAAGCATTCATACTACCGCATTAACTTTTGGAGTCAGTTACACTCCAAGAGGCGACAAGTGATAATGAGTTTCTTCAATGAATGCTAGGCCTTTAATTTAAAACCATTTAGCCAGTTTTGTTCCAGTAAAGATGTCAGCTGTGTCGGTGCATGCCTGACGTGTTTTAATGCTGTTGTGAATTCCATCAAATAAAACGGCGCATCTTTATATTGAGATTATCTGGATTTTTGAGGCAACCTGACACTGGTGACATTACATTTTCAAACACGAGAAACCCAATTTGATCTTCTACCTCTCTCTCAGAAAGACAGATTTAACACACACAATGCTGCGACTGAGTTTATCTTGTTTTTTTCCTTTGATTGTAGTTTAGTGTGAGATTGTGAACACTGCTGGCAGACTGCGCCGCTATCTGTCCAAAGGTCAGAAGCTGGACTTCTGCTCTCACACTTAGTCAACAAAGGGAGTCATCATCACACACATCAAGAGGAGGCAGAAACATTTTGTTGTTGCTTTGGTCCAGATTTATGAGGCTGCACAAAGGCAATAACAATGGAAGACTATACGGGGGCGGAAAATAAAGGCGTCATAACAGTTTCTGATCTCGTTTTTACAAGATGGCCGTGCACAAACATGCAGTTTCTAAAGTTTTCACTTGGACATCACTTTAGATTTGTGATTTTTAAAATTGGTGAGTTATCTGTAAACAATAAGTGCACCTTATAGTAGTTACCCTGACACGGGATACTTTATTCTAATGTTTTCAGCCAACGATCTGATGGGGGTGCAGTGCCGTACTCATCACATCATCACACATGAACGGGCTGGGAGGACGCCAGTCGCAACAGAACTTGACTTCCAAATGCATAAATGAAGGCAATTAGTAGATCTGTTTACACTGTTGTGGAGACAAAAGTAGGTCAAACCTAGCAGCCAGGAGAGAGGGTGAAGCTGGGGGGGGTCGCAGGTACCTACAACGACGAGTCGTGGAATTACCACATGAACATCACCGTCTGTATTAACGATGACTTTTACATGAATGTCATGCCGAATCACAAGAGACTGGTGGGGATTTATTAGAAAAAGCAATGTTTTGAGTTCAGCCCACTGTGTTTTATCTGTGGCTCTGTTGTAGGGAGGAGGGGAGCCCAGGGCCATGCATCCCCACCCCCTCCATCACAGAAACACAGAGGGCCTCAGAGGGCAGAATGTGTGGCGGGGATGCTCACACTGCTGATACCCTGAAGATATGTCCGCTTTGATGCCACAGAGGACTCTGGGTTTAATTTTCATCATTATGTTCCACAATATAAAGTCAAACAGCAGCACGCCCAACCTCCCCCCAGACATCTTTTCTCAGTCTTACTGAAATCAATCACACCGATACATGAGAAACTCTGCAAGTTGCTGCAAATTCATTAACTTTTATTGGCAGCTTGCTGTGTCCCGGCGTTATTTTTTAATCAGCAAACATGACCCGTAGCTGCCTTATTTATTTATTTATTTATTTTTTTGCACGCTTGTTGTTTAGTTTATTGGTCAGCACAGATATTGCAAGCTTTAGGGCTCTCCAGACAACCACTAATCTTGCTGTTAGAGTAGAGAAGGATGTCTGCAGGGAGCAGTGAAATGGCACTATGTCATCACAAGTCGCTCGGCTTGTATCAAGAGCAGGATGCTGCAGGAAAGCTGGACGCAGGCGAATGGGACATCAGGGACTAATTCCGACACGTCCCCACAACACCGTAAGCAGCCCGCTCTGCAGATCCACACCATTATCTCCGGGTCTATACATTATACATGCAGATGCACACTACTCTGTCTGAAAATGCTCTTAAAGGGATAGTCTAGTCATTTTTAAAGTTATGCTCCATCAAATATCAATAAGTAGTTCCAGTTTAGCTGTGACATCAGTAATAAAGCATGCTCTAGTCTCCATGTTTATATTTCTAATTATGTTTATCATTAACATGTTTTTTCAAAGGAAAAGTTTACAAGACAGTGGTGAGACCAGCTATGTTGTATGGTCTGGAGACAGTGTCATTGACAAAAAGACAGGAGAAAGAACTGGAAGTGGCAGAAATGAAGATGCTGAGGTTCTCCTTAGGAGTGACAAGGATGGATAAGATCAGGAATGAGATCATCAGAGGTACAGCACATGTTGAACAACTGGGAGATAAAGTTAGGGAGGCCAGACTGAGATGGTTTGGACATGTCCAGAGGAGGGACAGTGGGTATATTGGTAGAAGGATGTTAGAAATGCAGCTGCCAGGAAAAAGACAAAGAGGGAGACCAAAGAGGAGATATATGGATGCAGTTAGAGAGGACATGGAGGTAGTTGGAGTGAGGACAGAGGATGCAGAGGACAGAGTGAGGTGGAGGAGGATGACTCGCTGTGGCGACCCCTGAAAAGGGAAAAGCCGAAAGAAGAAGAAGAAGAAGATTAACATGTTTTTTCTCTCATTTATTCGTCCCATGGAAACTGCATGTGAACCAATCTTTCTGTTTGTGTCTGTGTCTTTTTCATGTCCTCTCTGACCCATAGGCGTAATTTACACGGGGGTTGTGGGGGTTTTGACCCCCCCCAATAATTTGATCCGGTCATTTCAACCCCCCCAATAAAATGACATCATTTCGTCATTATACATATCTTACATCAATAATTGATTTTCTTTATTCATTCAAATTTTTTAGTAAAATTGCTGCATGTTTTTAACAAACTCCCTGAGGACTGACCCCCTCCCCTGCAAATAATTTGGTATCACCCATCTCACCGGCTACAGGAAGTCACGTGAGTCACGGAGCTGCTCATGAAGTTGCCCAGAAGTTTCTACATGCATGTGTCCGAAAAAGGCCTCCTTTGGTCGGACTGATTACTCTGGCTGCCCGCTCCCTGCTATGGATGAACAGGTAGCTGTTTTTGTTTGCAAGATACCACTCATAAACCACACCGCGGATTTTTAAATCCAGCTGATTTCACATTTGGTTCAGCTCAGGAGCCCGTCTGCTGTAGTGAGGTAAGAAATATATTTTTTAAGCGTTTATTTAACTAAATTTAAAGAAAGAAAGCTCCGGTTTGACCCGCCTGGCGCCTGCATAAAAATCAGCGAACTTTTTTTTTTAATCCAGCTGATTTGAACATTTCGTTAAACTCAGGAGTACGTCTACTATCACCCATAAGTCAGCGAAGAAATACTGTATATTTTTAAGCGTTTATTTAGCTAAATTTAAAGAAAGAAAGCGTCCGGTTTGACCCGCCTGGCGCCTGCATAAAAATCAGCGAACTTTTTTTTTTTAATCCAGCTGATTTGAACATTTCGTTAAACTCAAGAACACGTCTTCTATAAATTCAGCTTAGTAATATATTTTTTCTCGCAAAGAAATAATTGTTTTTACCGTGTTTCTTTGTGAAGTTCTTCGTACTAGCTGGGTCCTGTCGCCGCCATCTTGATCAGGACAAAGCTGACGCGTCGCGTGGAGATGACGCGTATTCATTCATTCATTCATTCATTCAACCTTTATTTAGTCAGGTAAATCTTTTGAACCTCATGGGCTCATTTACGAAAGCGACCTGCTAAAACTAAAGAACAATGAACAGCAATGGTAGAATTTCCTTAAACAATAAACAAACAAACAATAAACAATAGAAAACAAAAGAGAGAGATATTAAACACCGAAGGTATTAAACACCGAAGCGTATAGTGTACAATTTTTTCGTGTTTATTGTTAATCACAACCCCCCCAATGTTAGACCTAAAGTTACGCCCCTGCTCTGACCCCAGACAGTCGAGGCAGATGGCCGCACATCCTGGAAGTTTCTTCCTGTTAAAGGGAAGTTGTTTCTTTCCACTGTCGCCAATGCACTGCTCAAAGTGGATGATCGCAACAAAGTGAAGATATGATGCAATCTGCTGTCTTCCTGTTAAGACGAGGAGCTGGGTGCAGGCCCCCGGAGACTTCCTCTTGGGACCCAGGACCCAAGACCCGCCTCCAGCTCCATCGCCCCCCTCCCCCTGTTCGGATCTCCCTCAGAAGTGGCAACTCATACTAAATAAATCAAGGAAACCTGAATTAAGTTTTATAAATTGTATTAAAGTAAAGGCAGGAAAAGGTTACAGTTCACAGCGCTGGCTCTCTGATATGATCAGCATCCGGAAGAGAGCCCTTAGCAGAAGGGGAGCTCTTCCTGTCACGTGTATGAGAGGGCGTGACTAAGTGTGATCTCAACAGCTCTTATGTGGATTGATGCATGTGGAAAAACATGGGACAGTGCATTAAAGCCTTTCTACATGATGTAGCAAGTAAAATAAACTATTCCTTGACAGATATTGAATCCATGGGAGACTCTTTTTAAGCTGTTGGTCCAGTTTAACCCAGTCAGAACCGGATAATAATTTCATTATAATCCCATCTCTGAGTAGATCAAAAACCCCAGGACCAGTCTACATAAATATCTAACATTCCTTAAATGGATTACTTTTACTACATGGCATTTTTTAAATGTATGTGAATGTTTTTGTTCAGTGACTGGACATAACTTTTCTTGTGAAATGGCGCCATATAAATGAACTGAATTTAGTACGGAGAAGAAGGCAAAACTAATTCATTCATTCAACCTTTATTTAGTCAGGTAAATCTTTTGAACCTCATGGGCTCATTTACGAAAGCGACCTGCTAAAACTAAAGAACAATGAACAGCAGTGATAGAATTTCATTAAACAATAAACAAACAAACAATAAACAATAGAAAACAAAAAGAGAGAAAAAAACAAAATATATATATATATTTTTTTTTTTTTTTTTTTAACAAAGTATCAAAAAACTAGCAAAACATTATAAGGTAGACGTATAAAATCAAAGACAGGAACAAATCTGCATTGGTTTTTGCCAGGATTCCAACAGATTCTGAAAACCATTTAGAGAAGTCAAGGTCGAGAGCTTCAGATCTTTTTGTAAGATATTCCATGAAGCAGGAGCAGAGTAGGAGAAGGCCCTTTTTCCAAGTTCAGTCCTCACTGACGGAACACTGCAGGTAATCATGTCCTGAGAGCGCACGCTGTAGCTGCACTCACGCAAAGACATGTAGGAGGAGATGTATGAGGGCAGCAGACCAAGAAGTGATTTAAAGATGAAAATGTACCAGTGGAAGAGTCTGCGTGAGGTTAATGATGTCCAATTAACCAGTGAATACAGGGTGCAGTGGTGGGTATGGCGAGCTCATTCAACTAAACTGCTCAGGGGGGGCACAGTTACTGAAAGCCAAGAGCTCAGGGGTCAGACAACCACCATCTATTGTCAATAAATAAGTTTGTTTTATGGTTTAAAATCTAGTTTTATTTCAAATGAACCCATTGGAGGACCAAAACCGAGTTCATCCATGGACCTGATCTGACCCTAGGGCCGCCAGATGAATAGCCCTGGGCTAGCTACCAGTTAGTTTGTCTGGCTTATAAAACAACACTTTTTTTACAAGTTACCACTGTGAAAGAAAACTACTAGCTGATCTAAAACTTCACCAATCATTTAGTTTGGGGCTGTTCTCAACAAAACACCATCTGGCTTCCTGTATCTTCTGAGCATCAGTATTAGACAGGCAGATATCATTTTTTATTATTGAATCACTAATCACACAAATTTAACTCTGTGGAGGAAAAAAAATGAGGTTATTTTTGTGTTGTTGTTGTTTTTGTTGTTTGTTTTCTGTTATCTTTTTATACACAAATTTTGAACTATTTTCCTTCCTCTTGGTGTTATCGTGCGCCTCACAAAAACCCTTTGGTCTAATAATTAAATCAAAGAGGAAGAAGCTTTTTTTCCCTTGTGACCATGAGTATTTTTAATTTGGACAGAGCACTACATTCGCTCATTTTAATTAGCTAATATAGATTTCTTTTACATCTTTTTTTTTTTTTCATTTGTGAGAAAGTTAATCTGAAAGCCTGAAAACATAAAAATAAAATTTGGCACTCCTTTGGTTAGCCATTAGCTTAGCCTGAAGGAAGACTTTTGCCCTTTTCTCCATTCTCTTATGACTGACGTCACAGCTGGTACGGTACAAACTGTTCATAGCAATTAGACAGGAAGTCACTTGAAAAAAATGACCAAACTATTCATTTAAAAGCAGAAACCTGGTAAAAAAAAAAGTGCAGACTGTGTTGGCTTTAACCACCAATTCCTGTTTCCTTTTTCTTAGTTCCATCTCCTTCTCCGTAAATCTCGTTGTCGGCCTTTGCAGGTTGACCGAAAACTGGCTCATCTCAGCTGCATTGTTGCATATATGATGAGTGTAAAGGGGAAAGTCAAAGTGACCTCCAGCGCCGTGATGAAAACCCGTGCAGTTCAAGTGCAATAGAGGGTCTTCTATAATTCAGTGATCTCAGGAGAAGACAGAGTGAGCTGTGTCTGCTTAGAGCCAGACAGCCTGGGTGCTGCATTGACTGGCCCTCATCCTTTGGCACAACAGAAGGAACATGGCGTTAATGAAGGAGCATGATCTGGGTTAGTTATTGCCCACCATCAAAGATAAAGGCAGAGGGATAATACTTTTGTGTGCGTGTTCATGCTGGCAAAATATCTCACGAGCCACGGAAAAGAAACAAAACAACTACAACGCCATCATTCCTGAACATAGGATGGTCTTAGTTTAAAACTGCATTAAAGGCAGTAAGTGATATGCATTCCTGTCAGGAGTGATGGCACGTTAGTCGTAAATCAGTTTTAAGACCAAATAGAACAAAAGTGAAAAAATTGTTTTGAGCAAACACAAACTCACTGTAAGCTGTTTTTATCATCTTCTGAAATGGCAGTAATTTCATTGTCCTCCTTATCAGTCTCAGTTTTTTCTTGTCTCAGTTGACTTTTATGTAAACAGCAAAGCAATACTTGTGCTCACACCACTGCTCAAACATTGCTTTTGCAAGCATAAATCATAAGGAGCTGGCAGGGAAAATGCTCTACATCAGGCACCCCAGACAAGTGTATGAACGAGGAAAAATAATCACAAGCCGACATGCAGCGTACCCATGTAAAGCTGCAAAGCACATATGTCCACATTTCTCACGCCGCGGCACACGGAAATCAAAGAACGTGTCCAAAGAAAGCCTGCATGTTTTCTTCGTTTCCTCCATCTTAGCCCATATGGCTTTGTTTGGTAGAAGATGCCAAGGTTAGGAGTAGCTGGCATGAATAATTACCGTCAAATAAATTACAATGCAAAAGGAACAGCTGCTGCCTCCACTGCTGAAAAATCACTTTCAGCAAGAGGAGACGTGATGGACGGGGAGCGAGGCTGAGGAGCCGGACAGAGGCTGTGCCATGGGTGATGTTTCACAACTTTTACTTCTGAGAAGCTGCTGTTAGGAAGCACGTTCAGGATTTTATCCACAGTGCAAATAAGAGCTTTAATGGTCATTTACCAAATGTAGTAGAAACATCCGCTTCAGTTCGGTTGCCATGATGGCTGCGCTCAGCCGAGCCGCAGCTTCACAGGCTCCCGGTGAACTTGATCTTTTGATGTTCCTGTTGCTTTTGTTTGAACTTTTTTATTTCGCGCCTACAATGCACTTCCACAGTACGGGTATAACCGTGACACACCTGTGGAGTTTTCTGTGTCGCTGCCTTGCCATCGTGCCATCGTGGTTCAGTCCTTCCAGCCTCGGGATCAGACCTGTCATGGCGGCTGTCTCCATGATCCTCCATGTGCCTGCACGGACCAAACTCTACGGACCCGTTTGGTTCTGCGGGGAAACCTGGATGTTCTCTGTCTGCCGGACCTGGTTCTGGAGGGAAGTCTGGGAAGCAGCTGCTGCGGTCATTGTTACCATCAAGCTACTAACAAGACCTGCTATAATGCTGCTAAGAAGATCCTCCATCTGCCTGCATGGACTGAACTCTGCGGACCTGCTTGGTTCG
>JBBPBX010052854.1:0-14682 GCA_038048925.1 Garcialebias charrua
CCCTACATAATTATCAAAAACACATACATTTCAGAGCCATAATGAAGTGAAAAAATAGCAAATTTCCTACTCTGGACTGCTGGTGAAGCCATTTCCTCCGTTTCTCCCTCCTCTGGATTCTCCATTCGTTTACGTTGTAAAACCGCCGTCCATAAAACAGCTACTTTTCCACAGCTGCTGCGTGTCCTGCTTGCTCCAACAAGTTTTGTTTAGTTTTTTGAATGTCCAGAGGACCAGACTTAGCTTTTTTAGAGAGTACAGGCAGCTGTAGCCTCCACAGCTAGCAAAAAACGGGAAACGGGAAACTGCGTAAATCGGCTTCAAAATAAAAAAATTCAATATATATATTTTTTAATGGAGATGCGTGTCGTAACCCCGAAACGTCGTAATTTGAGGCCGTCGTAAGTCGAGGACTATCTGTATATATTTTGTCTGTGAGTCTTGTCCTCATGTCGGCGTTGGGTATGTCCTGTCTGATCCTGCCAGTCTGTCCTGAATCCTGTTCCCTGGTTTTGTGAGTTTGCTGCCCTGTCAGCCTTTTTGATTTATTATTATTATTATTAAAATTATTTATTTTTTATAAAATGCAAAACTGGGTTCTGTCCTGCCTGAAACCCTGACAGCCTTCATTCTGGACCTGCCATTCTGTGTCCATTTCTCCTTCCTGTTCTGCTCCACCCCAGCCGATTGAAGCAGATGGCTGCTTGTCCTGAGCCTGGTTCTGTTGCTGCTGTTGTTGTTGTTGTTGTCGTCGTCGTCGCCGTCGTCGTCGTCGTCGTCGTCGTCGTCGTCGTCGTCGTTGTTGTTGTTGTGAGGGAGTTTTTCCTTTCCACTGTTGCCTTTGTGCTTGCTCAGGATGGGAGACTGTGATTAAATGAAGACTCAACACAATCTGCTGGCTTCCTTTTATAAATAATGTTACTTATTGAAATTGTATGTGTTACTTGGTTGGTGCTATATAAATACATTGAATTGACTTGAATTGATTTAAATGCCATAAAATGGATTCATTGTAGTGAACAGTTGATGAGTGCAAGTGTTTCAGGGGCTAAACCACACAATGACAAAGAGCTGGCAGTTGCTGCCAACACACATGGATTTCACCTGAAGAACCTTCACTAGACACACCTGCTCTCCATATATCTATCCATCATCTTTTACCCGCTTCTTCCTTTTTGGGTCACGGGTGTCACCAGTGCCCACGTCCAGCAGTCACTGTGCAAGAGGCGGGGTACACCCAGGTCACAAGTCCATCATGGCAATCAACGAGAGTCAGTATTCATAGCTTCTGATAAAGAAATTGCATAACAGAATGTCTATTATTATTATTAGAATTCATTAATTCATTCAACCTTTATTTAGTCAGGTAAATCTCATTGAGCCTCGTGGACTCATTTACAAAAGCGACCTGCTAAAAACCAAAGAAATAATAACAATAATTATAGAAAACCTGCGTAATGTCACTAAAATTAGAAATATATTGTCTAAAATTGATGCAGAAAAACTGGTTCATGCATTTGTCACATCTAGACTGGATTATTGCAATGGTTTATTATCTGGGTGTCCATACTTCTTTTAAAAAGTCTTCAGTTAATCAAAAAGGCTGCCGCCAGAGTCTTAACTGGAGTTAGTGGGAGAGATCATATCTCTCCAGTTTTAGCTTCTCTCCACTGGCTCCCTGTCAAATCTAGAATTGAGTTCAAAATCTTACTTCTAACCTACAAAGCTCTCAACAACCTAGCTGCATCTTATATTACAGATCTTATTGTTCCATATTTTCCTATAAGAGCACTTTTCTCTGCAGGTTTGCTTGTGGTTCCTAGAGTTTCCAAAAGCAGAATGGGAGGAAGATCTTCCGGTTATCAGCTCCTCTCTTGTTGAACCAATTTCCAGTTTCTGTCCATGAGGCTGACACACTAACGCCAAAAATACACTACTTGCGGCTCCGCCCCGCTCCGCTCCGCAGGTCGCAGCTGTGCGAGTCCAATTTCCACTTCCTCCGCTCAGCTCAGGTCCGCATGGATGCGCTGCTCCGAGACGCATGCGCGGGAATTGCGAGATCACGCGATAAATCAAGTGATAAATAAGTAAGTCAGAACAAAACAATTCATTCGGTGGAAGAAGGAGAACAACAGTAGAGACTGCTGCCTTGATCTTCTCTCGTAAATGAGCGACAGGACATGGTTTGAGCAACAGGAAGTGATGTATTACATTTCAGAATAAAATACTTTATTTATTTATTGTATTGCGTTTGTAGGCGTAGTCATAAATGATAGTTTGACAGCATTTTTGTACAAATAAATCCGTATAGAGCTAGGATTAGTCCGCCCGTGGTGATTTTATTTTGTAAATACGGATGTTGTGCTCGTTCCTTTTCCTGTTGGTGCGACGTAATCTTCAAAAGTTGACTCCGGCACAGCTCCGGCATCCGGCAGAAATAGAAAAATTTCTAATTTTGACGGACTGCCGTCCGCTCTCCGCTGCTCGCCGCCGCCGTGCGGAGCCAGTGTAAATTCTATCATTGATTATAATGGGTGCGTATTTGCTGCGGAGGTCGGACCGGAGCGGGGCGGAGCCGTAATGCGTGTAGTGTATTTTTGGCGTAACTGGTTTTAAAATGAGGTTCAAGCCTTTTCTTTTAGATAAATCCTACAGTTAGGGTCGGCTTGGGTTTCCTGACCCATCCTTCAGTTATGCTGTTAGGCTTAGACTACTGGACGAGAAATTGACCTAAATTCACCAAATAATTAGTTAAAAATTAATATTAGTATTTGTAATAGTTTCTATCTTAACACGGGCTTTTCTTTTTATCTTTCCTTAGTGAGGGACCTGCTCACCTCCATTCTGTGTCTGTTCCTCCTTCCTGTCCTCTCAAATCAGATGGTCGCTCGTCCTGAGCCTGTTTCTGCTGGAGGTTTCTTCCTGTTGTAAGGGAGTTTTTCCTTTCCACTGTTGCCTTTGTGCTTGCTCTGGATGGGAGACTGCGACGAAATGAAAACTCAGCGCGTCTGCTGGCTTCCTTCCGTCCTTAGAACGATAACTTTACTATTTATAATGTATTTGAGTGTTTTCGTCCAGTGCCCTGAGACGACTTGTGTTGTGACCTGGCACTATATAAACAAACTGAACTGAACTGACAGTAGGTTGAGTTTACATCCATCTTTAAGATTAAAAATCACAAACAACATTGTGAATCTGAGCAGATTAATCTGCACAACTCAAAAATTATGAGTTCTGAATAATTTTGTGTGCTAAGAAACATTAAAAGCCTTGGATTCCTTTGAGGGAATCCATATCGCCCTTCAGGTTTATACTGAGACCATCTTGAACTGGGTTATTTCAGATCCACGTCTCATGAATCACGTTCATGTGACGACTTCCAGCCTTCAGCTCTGGGTTTTATTCACTCCAGCGTCACAGGTTACGTGTTGTCTGCACATAAACACTGTCCCCTTTGATGAAAACAGCAGGACAAATATCCAATCCCTGCTCTGTTGGAGGGACAATAACAGAGTTGGCTCTTCATCTGGGAGCCATCAATCAGCTGTGTTTTGGGTGGAAAAGAAGTCAGGGGGGTCTTCAGGGGGTTCTGCGATGCAGTCATGTGTTGCAAACAAACTCCTGCTGCCAGATGTTCAGGTGCACACTGATGGTCTGAACATATGTACGTCAGGTTTGCATTAATGCGACACAGCAACACGTAAATTCACAACTTTCAGACTGCTTTATGGAGTCGTTACGCAGTTTTGAATTAACCCCCGCATGAGATACGTTTCTTTAAATATTCCTAAAAGTGTTGGAAACAGGTTTTTGCTGACACTATCGCTGATCCTTATCCTTCGACTGGACGAATCTAAAGAATTTATCACGTCGTAAATCCAGGTTTTGAATTCCTGCAGACAGGGCGGAGAGCCAGTCACCGTCCAGTCAACAGATTCAAACAGAGAAACACCTGGGGGGAGTGGTTCCTTGGCTTCACGTCTGCTGAGCAGATCCTCCAAAGCACACGACAGGAAACGCACAAAAACAAACGTGCAAATCTGCAGCTTGAAGTCCCAAACGCCTGATTGAGTCTGATTTACAGATGAGAACCGAAAGCCCTCCCATAATGCTTGTAAAGGGATGATAAAGTACTGAACCAAAGTGTTTGTGTCTGTGATTACTTCAGTGTGAGTCATATTAAGTACAACCGATGAAGAGGAAGGAAAACTGAAGCTGGACTCTGTGGAAACATCCATCCATTGATAGTTAGAAAGAGCAGCTTGAATTTATAAGAATTGCTCTTCATGCCGTCTGGCGCATTGTTTGCTTGACATTCGGGGTTTCCCACATTACTCATGATGTCATCCCTGACCAGCACCATTCATGAGGTGTTATTAATGTACCGTATTTTCCGGAATATAGGTTGCACCGTTATATAGATCGCTTTGTCCAATTTTTGCCAAAAATTTGGAAAAATCCATAAACGGGTCACAAACTTTATATAGATCGCACCTACGTCACCGCCGACGTAACGCGTCATCCACCGCTGACGTGACGCGTCACCGCTGAGACAACCCGGAAATGTGGACCGAGTGTTTAGCTCTGCTGCAAATGTCTGCCACAGGAGCGCACAGCAAGGCTTTAAGAAGATTAACACTTAAAAACAATTATTTGTTTGATAAAAAATTATAGGAAATATGTGTCTGAGCTTAACTTTTCCTTAATAAATGAACGTAATTGTGAAATGAGCTGGATTAAAAAATTTGTTTCGCTACGTCTGATGAAACAATACGTGCGAGCGCAGCGGGCAGAAACCCTGCGTTTCGTTAAAATTTAAGAACAAAAACACCTAAAAATATATATTTGTTAGCTGACATTATTGTAAGAGTGTGTCTCTGTTTAACTTTTGTTAATAAATGATTACAAATCAGCTGAATTTAAAACGTAAACAACACGAAGCGCGCACCCACAGAGCATTTCCGCTTTGCAGCGACAGCTGAATTTACCTGGAGCTTGAAGTCGGCGGTGTAAGACCTTCTCTTGGGCGGCATGGTTCTTCTGTAGTTTTCTCTGTTGTCCTTCGTCTTTGCTCTGTATTCTTCCACTCACTCTCAGAGATGTTGCTTGGGTGATGGGTTTTTATCCTCAATACACAAACAGGTAACGCCTCCAGGCACCTACGTCTGCATGTATCGGTAAACAGACTAGAGGTCTTTAGTGCCCATAGCGGCCGAAACTGGTACTGCCTGCGCCCCTAGTGGCCGAAACTGGTACTTCCATGCGCCCCTAGCGGCCAAAAGTGGTACTGCACCATTTTTTGCCAAAATGAAAAACGGTCATATCTGAGCCAAAAATGGGTCTAAAAACATGGGGGGAAAATCCATAAACAGGTCTCACCTCTCTATAGGTCGCAGGGCATGCAAATTAGGCACACAAAAAAACTGCGACCTATATTCCGGAAAATACAGTACCAAATTTTATTCCATTTACCATGGTGTTTTTCAAGACGGAGCATTTTTGGCACAATATACTGTACTGTATGTGCCAAACTTAATGATCAAATAATCCAACAACTACCAGTGACTTCTGCATTGTTTGTTTTGCTTGGAATGTCTATCTTGACAAAATTATGTTGACGAAGCACTGGATGCTAGGACTACTGTATTGTGCTGCACTTAGACCTGTCTAAAGTTTCTGACACTGTACCATGACATCTTATGTGATAAAGCTCTCAGACATTGGTTTCTCAGACCACACCATTGTACTTCTTCCAGCTATCTAACTGTCAACAATGGTGTACAACAAGGTGCAGTCTTAAGACCCACCCTCTTTACAATCTACATAAGTATAATGTCACTCGTGATGCATCCTTACATTTCTATGCCGATGACACAGTTGCTTATTGTAGAGCTAAAACAGTTGCCAAGGTTTTCCAGCTTTTACAGTCTGCATTCGACATCATCCAGTCAGATTTTGTTCTGTCTCAAACTGGTGCTAAATGCTGATAAAACCAAAGGGATGCTTTTTCAAACTGGAAGTCGGTACCATAAGTCCTTCCTTATCCACCTTATTTATGAATGGTGTTTCTATTGAGTTTGTGGATTCTTGCAAATACTTGGGAATTTTTGTCGATGCACATCTCTCTTTTAAGCCTCCATCTAATTCAGAATTGAATTCAAAATCTTACTTCTAACCTACAAAGACCTCAACAACGTAGCTCCATCTCTTAGTCAATTATTATTGTTCCATATTTTCCTAACAGAGCACTTTGCTATCAGACTGCAGGCTTACTTGTGGTTCCTAGAGTTTCCAAAAGCAGAACGGAAGGATACGTCCAACCATTTATCCATTATCTTTTACCTGCGTCTTCCTTTTTGGGTCACAGGGGTCACTGGTGCCCATATCCAGCAGTCACTGTGTGAGAGGCGGGGCACATCCAGGGTGGGTCACAAGTCCATCACAGGGATACAATGAGACAAACAACGTATCACTCTCTCAATCACACCTAGAGACAATTTACTGTAGAGTTACAGATGAATGCAACATGCATGACTTTGGTCTGTGGGAAGTAACTGCATTATATCCATGCTTTCACTGAAGGAACGTGCAAACTCCACAGGAAAAAAAATCCAGGAAGCATGCCACCTATCTCTAAACCATGTGAGTGTAGAAAAATAACATTTTTTTTCAGAAACATATGCAGTCGTATGGATCTGACAGCTCACTGTGTGATGTGGCTGAACGTGAATACAGAATAAATGCTTAATATGAATGCTCTCCAACAGAGTCGACCGCTTGCAACTGTAGCTAAACCAAATCTGAAGTGCCTTGGTATCCTGTTCAGCTTAAGCCATTGGCTGCAGTGAAGTTTAAACTGTCAAATCTGCAGGACATGGATCAGAATCAGCAGCTTCAGACAGACTTTGACTGTTTCAACATCTATTTAGGCAGCATGGAAGTGAGACCTCAGTTCCACATTGACTCAGATTTATCAGACACGTGTTTATATAAATCATCTGCATATTTCAGCCTTTTGATTTTATAGCTTTGGCCTCTGGTGTCTGAACTCCAAATGGGACAATGAAACAAAGATTTCCTGCAGATTTCAGAACAATACGATACAGAAGATCTCAGTCTCCATGGGTGACGGTGATGATGGTGGCAGATAAAATAAAACAAATGCTTTTAAATCCCTGTTCAAACTGCATGACATCATCTCTTCTGTCTTTCCAGAAGAATGTCCGAGATATTTGGTTTCCAGCTCTCCTGGTGATAAAATAAACTCGTTTTACAGATGTGGCTGCAGAAGCCGTCGATCCGGAGCTGCTTCTGTCGGCTCGTGCAAACAGGAGCACTGTTGTTGTTTTTAACAGGTCCGCTTCTCAACTTCAGCTCTCGGACTGGAGCCGTTTAGGGAGTCCAGCATTTTTTTCAATTCTCACCACATCTTTAAGATGACTGTGAGAACATTTTCTGTAGTTGTTTCAGGGAAAGACTTCGTCAGACTGTGTTTGATTTTTTTTTTTTTTTTTGGCATGACTGAAGCCTGTTTAAAACAATGTCTGCTTAAGAAATATCACCTTCATTAAGAAAAGTGTCAAAAGAACTATTTTACACTTCACTTCAGTTTGATGTGGAAAGTTTCTTTGTCCTTTTAACACATTTAAGAAAACAAGTTACTGCTGGTTTGGAAACATGAAGGTTCAAGGAGACTTGTCATTTGTAGCACATGAGGTGGAACAAAATTGTGTACACAAGGTCCCAGTTACACCCAAATATATCAATATATATAAGTATAAATAAATAAAATACAGTACAAAGCTCTATACAGTAAACTAAGCTCTAGTGGTTTTACACTTAATGCTCTGCAACCTTCTGCCTGAGGGGCAAAAAGTGTGAGTGCTGGGTGAGTGGGGTCCTTCGTGAATGCAGGTGGCTCTCTTCCTGCATCTGGAGGTGTAGATGTCTGTGATGGTGGGGATGCTGACTCCAGCAGACTTCGTCATCATTGCATGTTTCCATACAATGGTGAAATTATTTGTCTGCATTTAACCCATCACACCTGAGATACACCCAGGTGAAGCAGTGAGCAGCTATGTAAGTGCCCAGGGAACAAATGGGGATTAGGTGTCTTGCTCAGAGACACCACGACACGTGGGAATGGCTGGGAGTCGAACCGCGACTTTCTGGTCCCCAGTCGGCTGCCTTGCCCTCTACCCCATCTCAGCCCCTGTGAGAAGGAGGTGAGGATTGAACTGCTGAGTCCAGCTCGCCTCAGTCACCTGAGGAAGTAGAGTCTCTGATGAGCTTTCTTGATCAGGCTGGTCGTGTTGTTGCCCCAGGTGAAGTTGTTACTCAGGTATATATACGGTGGCCCCAAGGTGTAAATCAACAACATTGGAAAAAACGGAATTACATTTGAAAAAACACAACAAAAACAACAAAAACACAACGACATTTGAAAAAACAGAATTACATTTGAAAAAACGAAATTACATTTGAAAAAACACAACAACATTTGAAAAAACGGAAGTGGCCAAAGCGGAAGTAGAAAAAAACAAATTACATTAAGCCAAACCGGAAGTGGCCAAAGCGGAAGTAGAAAAAAACAAATTACATTAAGCCAAACCGGAAGTGGCCAAAGCGGAAGTAGAAAAAAACAAATTAGGAAAAAAACGGAATTACATTTGGAAAAACACAACAAAAACAAGAAAAACACTACAACATTTGGAAAAACGAAATTACATTAAGACAAACTGTTGTTTTTTCCACTTTTTTTTTTTTTTACTTTATTAACAACATAAAACCGAACACAGCACACACACACACACATGCACACACACACACACACACACTCACACACAAACACACGGAGGTTAGCATTAGCATGCTATCCGTTAGCCTGTAAACTGTTTGTTAGATTTTTCTACCTGGATTGTTGAGCATGCATCAGGGTGTTTTGTTCATGCTTAAAGAAGACATGACGCTGGAAGAACTCAGAAGGATCTTAAAGGTAAGGAAGTTTTATTGACGTACATTTCAGTTTACATTACTCGTGTAGTAATGTGTTGTTTACATAACGTGCTCATTGAAACGTTAAATGAAGCCCACGATTTTGCAAACTATAAATATATTTGTCCACAGAGAACTAACCTAGTGTGTGTTAGTTAGCAAGTGTACCAGCGATTAGCTGTTTAAGTTGACGTAGCATAAATGCTAAAACAAGTTTCTTCAGTTTTAATATTTACACTGGGCAGCTGTTTAATCTGTGCTCGGCTTTAATCTGCCAGTCACCACAAATCTTAATATATTGGTTGCATGCTTTAAATCAACGAGGCTAGCCTGTATTGATAAAGGTTGAATGAATGAATGAAAAATGCACAGTATAGATGACAACCTTTAGTTTGTTCGGACGTACTCTAAGTGATTTAATGTTTCCCTGGAGGTGTCGCAATGAATTAATGAATGACATTGCTGTCAGTGTACAGTAAAATGTACAATGAAATTAGAAGTATCTATTATACATTAAGTAATAAAAGCAAACCAACTACATCACAGATGTACACACTACATATGTACACAGTACTTTATAAAAAAAATATACTAGTGAATCTAGAACAGTGGTAGTTCCAGCAGGTGTTCTTAACTGTGAATGCACATCATGTAAATACTGTTGTAAAGTACCCTGATGCATGCTCAGTAATCCAGGTAGAAATGGATCAGTCTGTGGCACTGCTCAGGTGTTATGAGCCCAGGTTGCTCTGATAGTGGCCTTTAGCTCCTCTGAATTATCACATCTTCCTCTTCATCCTACAACTGTTGTAAAGTGTTCTCATATATACAATTGTCAAACACTGCTGTAAAAATATAACTTTATTTCATCCAATTCTCAGGTGGCGTGCAGGTGCCCATGGTTTCATCATGCTGCTCCCATGTTGGCTGCTGGACCTGCATGGCAGAATGAAAGAACTAACAGAGTGTTGCCCAAATTGTCAAGCTGATGGTATTAATAATAAGATGGTATTAAAGTTCTTTGGTCTTGCTGAGGTATTTTATGCACTTGAAAAAAATTCTGCAATTAATTTTGTAGACTTGATAATTTTCATGTACTTTCTTTTTTTTCACCTGTTCTTCCATTACATTTAAACAATATTGTATTTGTGTGATGCTGACTTTAGTCATGATAAATCTTACAGTATTTCAGTATTTAGATTTTTTTTCAATCTTCCCCCTTTTTTTTTTCTTGTCTATTTTTGTCTTCTACTGTATATCCATTTGGTATATGTGAATATTTGAAGTCAGCAATTCTGAAATAGTTACATCCAATATTTTTTGTTAAACAAACATCATTGTACAAAATAAAACAGTTCTATTACAGTTTACCGGTTGATTTACTTATAACACTTTCTTTACCACCAAGTCTTAAACTGACTGTTTCTCTTCAAGATTTTTTTCTCATTAAACCTTTATTTATACAAGGTTACTCTCATTGATTCACGAGGACTCTTGTTGAAGCTCTCGGCCTTGACCTCTCTAAATGGTTTTAATAATCTGTTGGAATCCTGGCAAAAAGCAATACAGACATGTTCCTGTTTTTGATTTTCTACATCTACCTTATAATGTTTTGCTAGTTTTGATACTTGGTTAAAAAAAAAATCTTTATTTCTGTCTTATGTTTGTTTATTGTTTAAGGAAATTCTACCATCGTTCTTTAGTTTGTAGCAGGTCGCTCTTGTAAATGAGTCCACGAGGCTCAATGGGATTTACCTGACTAAATAAAGGTTGAATGAATTGTAGATGAGACCTGTTTTAAACAAAAACCACAGATGAGGTACAGCCAACAATAGACAATAAAAATTTACGTCAACAAATTTTATTACAATTTATTACTGCTTTAATAGAATGTTCCAAACATTAAGATGGGGATTAAAGAATATATTTAAGGTTCAAATCACAGTATAAAACAAAACTAAACACATTAAATTACAATAAAATGATTATGATAAATGACAATGTTCAGTCAGGTCATCTGGACAGTTTTTTTTTTCTGACTCACAAAAAAAAACAATCCAGTTGACCTGACTGAACATAGTTGGATGATCAATATCAGTTTTCACTTTAAAAGGAGAATTAAGATAGGTTCAAATGCAGGTGCTGGTCATAAACTTAAATTATTGTGAAAAAGTTTATTTCAGTAAATTCATTCAAAAAGTGAAACTTGTATATTCATTCATTACACACAGACTGATGTATGAGCATGTACCATACAGCTTGAAATATATCAGTCTGTGTGTAATGAATGAATATAATCTACATGTTTCACTTTTTGAATAGAATTACTGAAATAAATCAACTTTTTCATGATGTTCTAATTTTATGACTAGCACCTGTAGTTTGTGTCTAAAACTTGGCTATGTCCAAGAGGGTGAAATACAGTTCTGAGGCTGATTGCCAGTCTTGTGGTTGCTGCAGTCCATTTTGTTCTACAGCCAGTTGCAGGTACTCCTCAATGAGTGGATCACCACACACATCAGTAGCTTGTGTTGCTTCAGGGAACACATCCAGTTCCGTCTCCTCAACAGCAAATCCAGTCCCTTGAACCATATCTGCAAAACAATAGAATTGAAGATGCAAATGTGAAGGATTATTTTTACATTTACTACAAATACTTTTAAATGTGGGAGTGGTGGAGCAGAGGTTAAGAAGGTGAGCCTGAGATCGGAAGATCGCCAGTTCTTGCCCTGGTACCGACATCAAAAATGTGGCTGGGATAAGTGAAGCAGTCACACCTGTCTCCACCTTCATCTGCCCCACTCTGGGCCCTTGAGCAAGGCCCTTAACCCACACCATCTATTCCCCCGGGAACCCTAGATGCAGCTCTCTGCTCCACACAGAGGGCTGTGGTAGCTCGGTGGTCTGTGGTTATGTCAGGAAGGACATCCTGCGTAAAAACAATTGCCAAATCTTCGTGCGACTAGTTCGCTGTGGTGACCCCTGACGAAGGGAGAAGCCGAAAGAAGAAGAAAACAAAAAAAAAACTACAAATACTTTTAAATATCAAATGTGTTTCATGACTTGTATGACACGTATGAGAGCACGCCCAGTGACAGCTTACAACATACCAGCTTAGCTCACATGTGTACAATGATTAAAATATACTTTACCAACTTGGGCTATAACATACCACTTTTCATTATTATTTCATGCAAATGGCTACTTCATTCTGTGAAGATGTCAATTACCGTACCTGTGAGGCAAGAGATATAGTTCATTTGGAATCCTCCCAGGACATGATGCAAGTCTGCTTGGCCGGATCCTGTGTTTGTTCCACTGCTCTGTGCATTCATCTAGGTCTTTTTGCAGAACACTGAGGAAGCAGAATCTCAGCAAGCATTTGTGTTCGTGGGTTCCACTGAAGTTCCCTGAATCTCTTATGTCTGCAAACAAGTCCATCCAAAACTGAGACCTGGAGATACATTAGAATAGAAGTTGCTTTTTTAAATTATTGATTAAATAAATGTCTCCCCTACTCCACTTTTCACTTTTGATTACATGTAAAGCATGCTACAAAAGTATGTCATAAACAAAATAATGCTGCTTATTTTTCAGACAGTCTAAAACATTTTTGTGTGCTCTGTAACTGGACAGACAAACTAAAGGTTGTTATCTATAGTTAAATACTACTGTGCATTTTTCATTCATTCATTCAACCTTTATCAATACAGGCTAGCCTCGTTGATTTAAAGCATGCAACCAATATATTAAGATTTGTGGTGACTGGCAGATTAAAGCCGAGCACAGATTAAACAGCTGCCCAGTGTAAATATTAAAACTGAAGAAACTTGTTTTAGCATTTATGCTACGTCAACTTAAACAGCTAATCGCTGGTACACTTGCTAACTAACACACACTAGGTTAGTTCTCTGTGGACAAATATATTTATAGTTTGCAAAATCGTGGGCTTCATTTAACGTTTCAATGAGCACGTTATGTAAACAACACATTACTACACGAGTAATGTAAACTGAAATGTACGTCAATAAAACTTCCTTACCTTTAAGATCCTTCTGAGTTCTTCCAGCGTCATGTCTTCTTTAAGCATGAACAAAACACCCTGATGCATGCTCAACAATCCAGGTAGAAAAATCTAACAAACAGTTTACAGGCTAACGGATAGCATGCTAATGCTAACCTCCGTGTGTTTGTGTGTGAGTGTGTGTGTGTGTGTGCATGTGTGTGTGTGTGTGCTGTGTTCGGTTTTATGTTGTTAATAAAGTAAAAAAAAAAAAAAGTGGAAAAAACAACAGTTTGTCTTAATGTAATTTCGTTTTTCCAAATGTTGTAGTGTTTTTCTTGTTTTTGTTGTGTTTTTCCAAATGTAATTCCGTTTTTTTCCTAATTTGTTTTTTTCTACTTCCGCTTTGGCCACTTCCGGTTTGGCTTAATGTAATTTGTTTTTTTCTACTTCCGCTTTGGCCACTTCCGGTTTGGCTTAATGTAATTTGTTTTTTTCTACTTCCGCTTTGGCCACTTCCGTTTTTTCAAATGTTGTTGTGTTTTTTCAAATGTAATTTCGTTTTTTCAAATGTAATTCTGTTTTTTCAAATGTCGTTGTGTTTTTGTTGTGTTTTTTCAAATGTAATTCCGTTTTTTCCAATGTTGTTGATTTACACCTTGTAATTTCGTTTTTTCAAATGTAATTCTGTTTTTTCAAATGTCGTTGTGTTTTTGTTGTGTTTTTTCAAATGTAATTCCGTTTTTTCCAATGTTGTTGATTTACACCTTGGGGCCACCGTATATATACCCAAGTACCTATAACTCAAGACCACTTCCACCGCAGATCCTCCTACATGCAGGGGTGGGAAGGTGTGTTTGTCCCTTCTGAAATCCACAGTTGTCTCTTTTGTCTTCTTGACATTGATGTGAAGGTTGTTCTTCTTGCACCAGCTCTCCAGGTGTTCCACTTCCTGCCTGTGGCTGGACTCATCATTGTTTTTGATGCTTCCAACCACTGCTGTTTAGTCTGCAAACTTTACAATATGGCAGCCTGGATGGGTAGGTGCACAGTCATATGTGAGCAGAGTGAACAGGTGGTGGCTCAACACACAGCCCTGAGGGGAGCCAGTGCTGAGGATTATGGTGGAGGAGAAGTTGTGGATTCTCACAGACTGTGGCCACCGTTGCATTGGAGCATAAAGTACCCTTAGACTGAATTTGTTCCATAAATAAATATGGTGATTTTATTGTGAGTGCTATGTATTCTTGCTCTTCTCAAGGGCAGACGTCTCCTCTTGTTCTCCGCTTTGCTTTGTCTTGTCTGTGAAACTGTCTGAGAGCCTCTCTTCTACAAAATCTTCCAAATCATAACTATGGACTTCAATTTGGTCAGTTGGTCCCTCATCAAAACTGATAACATTTCTTCAAAAAGAAGACAGGCTGTAGGCGAGCCGATTTGCCCTGTTGGCATCACACAGCTGGATATCTCATCGACTTGGAAGACTTGATGACGTGTCTATCTCTGCTGTCATCTGTGGATCTTAAGGACGCATATTTAATTGGATTTATGACAAATGGTTCCTGCTTTTTGGATTCGGCTGGTTCCTGGTCTATCAACACAAAAGGAAGACGTCGGCAGAAAATCTAGACCTGGTCAGGCTGCCTGCCTTACATGATGGCTTGGTTCATGTCTCGAAAACCCAG
>JBBPBX010052855.1:0-14146 GCA_038048925.1 Garcialebias charrua
ACAGAATATGACTTATTGTCAACAGAAATGACTGAAAAACATCAACTTTGGCTGAAAGGACAATATTACGAACATGGAGATAAAGCAGGCCGCCTTTTGGCTTATCAACTTAAATGTAAATCAATGTCCCGTCTTATACCGCAGATACGCAACACTTCAAATTCCTTGACTGTAGACCCGATAGAGATAAACAACGCCTTCAGAGATTTCTATTCTAAGTTATATACTTCTTCCTCTCCACAAGATGTATCTAAAATGATATCCTTTTTGGATAACATTGATATACCTCAAGTAGAAACAGAAGTCAAAGATAGCCTTGAAGAGGCCATAAAACTACAAGAGATCTCTGACTCCATTCATAAAATGCAAAGTGGCAAATCACCTGGACCAGATGGTTTCACTGTTGAATTTTATAAGAAGTTTTCTTCCCAACTCGCTCCCTTACTACTGGAGATGTTTATTCACTCCTTCAGTCAGAACCATCTACCACAAACTTTAACGGAGGCTTCCATTTCACTTCTTTTAAAACCTAACAAAGACCCGAAAGAATGTGGGTCATATCGACCTATATCCTTGCTCAATGTTGACGTTAAAATTCTAGCCAAACTACTAGCCTCTAGACTTGAGAATATTATAACCAATATCGTCTCATCAGATCAAACTGGTTTTATAAAGGATCGACACTCCTTTACAAATATTCGCAAACTTTTAAGTATTATCCACTCTCCTGCATCTGATGGGACTCCTGAAGTAGTTGTCTCTCTAGACGCGGAAAAAGCATTTGACAGAATAGAATTTAGTTACTTATTTACCGTATTGGAAAAGTTTGGCTTTGGTTTGAATTTTATATCCTGGATACGCTTATTATATACATCACCCAAGGTATCAGTAATCACAAATAAGATATCTTCTCACCTATTTTCTCTCTCGAGGGGTACACATCAGGGATGTGAAGGGAACATGAGGGAGACCATATATTGTGTCTTTAAACACATATAGTGTCACCCAGATGTAACTAAAGGATTTTAACAGGGGTCAGTATTAAGTTGACCTCTTTATCCTTAATTAATTTACTTATTCAGATTGAATAGTAATTTCACGGATTCTTTTCTTTTTCAGTTTACCCAATATTTCTGTGATCTTTATGATGGATAAATAAACAAAGCCATTAAGTGACAGAGACGTTAACCTAGTTGGTATGCCAGGCGACACTACCATTTATTTAAAATAAATCAACTAAATTAACACCATTACACTTGATTGACATGATTTCACTTTCTTTCAATTTAATACGTCAGCACACTTAAATTTAACACAACAGACTTCAATATTGGATGTTAAACATATTTAGTCTGAGGGCTCTTTAGCTTAAATAGTTTCCAGCTTAGATTGAGAGAAAAAGATAGGAGGAAGATGGTTTAAAGGAAATTATCTTGAGCATGTTACCAAAGTGACACTTCTCATCAGATTTCTGCTAAAATCCAGGTACGTTTGTAAACAGCTCTTTACCTTTCGACGACGAGTCTGATAAAGAGATGGCACCAGCCTGTAAGATGCACAGTCCTTCAGGCCCAGTTCGTCTGAACTGGTCATTCGTTTACGTTTCCAACGTCTCCTGGGTTCCGCTTGGTCATCAGAAAATATGTCAGCTCCTGGCCTCTGACTTCAAGATAAGCTTATTCCAGGAAGGAATAAACAAAGTTTTGAGCTTACGCTCGTTCGAAGTGGATTCATAACAGCATGTTATACAATCCTTAGCTGAATGACTGTCCTTGGCGGGTGACAGGCATTCATTCAGCTCTTTGGGACGTCTTCATGTCTCTTATGAAGCTCCCAGCAAACTCTGACGTTCCAGCAACAGCTTAGAACTTAAAAAGATCATGAGATGAGAGATGAGACTTGTGTCTTTTTCATTGGTCCGTGGACCAGTCGAGCAGTTCACTTGTGTTATCGCGACCCAAGGTTACAGCCAGCAGCAGAGGGAAATTGTTTAGGAAAAGACAGAGAAACTGGAGCCCTTCTCCTGAAAAACAACGGATTAACTGTCTTCTTATTTCTAAACAAAACAGTCGGGTCTCTCTGACCCGAGACTTCAACTTTAACACAGCAGTGAACACCGTTTAACTCTTACAGAATAACACAGCTTAAAAGCACGCATCATGAAAATGACAAAAGTTATTCTTTTGATCACATCAGCCTAAAATCAAAGATAGAAATAGTCTCTTTTGGTGACTATGTTCTCAGATTACAGCTAATGGAATGATTTTGTGGTAAATGTCTTGCTTTACTGAGAGGTCAGTAAAGGTCATCACTGGACAGTTCAAAAACCTTAGTTTGACCCTGGGTAGGTCCACTACAGATGTCCTCTTAGTCCACTTTTATTTGCCTTAGCTATTGAGCCCCTATCAATAAAACTTCGATCAACCTCTAATATCCTTGGTATTCGTAGGTTTGATACTGAATATAAAATCTCTTTATATGCTGACGACTTACTGCTATACATTTCTGACCCATTATCATCTATCCCTAATATTGTCAATATCCTCAATGACTTTGGGAATTTCTCGGGTTATAAATTAAATTTTTCTAAAAGTGAATGCTTTCCAATTAATGATTTGGCACTTCAATTACCAGACATTGCACTCCCTTTTCAAATATCAAAATCTGGATTTAAATACTTAGGTATACATATCACTCGTGCCTTTTCCGATCTCTATGAAAAGAACTTTAAACCTCTTTTGCTTAAATTGGAAGCTGACTTTAAGAGATGGTCTAATCTCTTTTTATCTCTTCCAGGAAGAATTAACTGCATAAAAATGAACGTGTTACCCCGTCTGCTATATTTGTTTCAGTGTATTCCAATATTTCTGAATAAATCCTTTTTTCAATCCTTAAATAAAATGCTCTCTTCTTTTATTTGGGCAAATAAAAATGCAAGGATTCGTAGAGAGTTTTTGGAAAGGCCTAGAGAGAAGGGGGGTATGGCTTTACCCAACATAATAAATTATTATTGGGCATCTAATATTCAAAAAATCATATACTGGTATCAAAATCCACAATTGGATTGGTGTAGGATTGAAGCAAATTCCTGCTGCACCACCTCACTCTCTGCTTTGATCACCACTGGATTACCATTTTCACCCTCTAAATTCACTTCTAATCCTGTTGTATCTTCCTCTCTTAGAATATGGACACAATTCAGACAACATTTTAAATTAAAGGAATTTTCTTTATACAGCCCTATTTGTCATAACCACCTTTTCCCTGCAGCTAAAACGGATCATACCTTTGCTTTGTGGAGGAGGAATGGTCTGGATACATGTGACAATTTCTATATAGATGGTATTTTTGCTAGTTTCAGTGTCCTTTCGTCCAAATTCCATCTACAAAAACATGATCTATTCAGATATTTTCAAGTCCGTCATTTTATTAAAAGCCAGAGCCCAACTTTTCCTACATCTCCAACAGATTCGGGACTTGAAAAAATCTTACGTAACCCCATGCATATTAAGAAACACATAGCAAACATTTCTAACATAATTACCTCTCTTCGTGAATCGACATTAGACAGACTTAGAAATGTGTGGTCTGAAGAACTGGGATTTATGGTTTCTGGTGATCTTTGGGACAGTGCTCTGAAAAAAATCAATGGAACTTCATCCTGTGCACGGCTTAGCTTGATACAATTTAAAGTCCTTCATAGAACCTACTTTACTAAGTCGAAACTCTCTAGAATATATAGTGACATTGATGATAAATGTGAGCGGTGTCACCTTGCCCCAGCACATATGACCCATATGTTTTGGACTTGCCCGAAATTAACCGAATTTTGGTCATCTTTCTGTAAAACACTAAATGATGCGTTTAATACCAAGATCAAACCGTCTGCAGAAATGGCAATATTCGGAGTGTTGACTGAAGAAGCCACATTAACTGTTGATAAGAAGAACGTTTTCGCCTTTGCTTCTTTGATAGCTCGTAGAAATATAGCTCTGCATTGGAAATCCTCTGAACCACCCAAAGTTTCAATCTGGCTCACTGAGCTAATGTTTTTCTTAAAATTAGAGAAAATTAAATACTTTATTAGAGGCTCAACAAAAGGATTCCACAGCAAGTGGGACCCTATGATTGAGTACTTTAGGAATCTCAAGTCCCTCCCATGAACCTGTAGGCCCTAAGACACATATTTTAATCTGGATACTTAGGTATTGACATGTCAGGAGGCACGCCCCCCACCGTCTTCTCTTTTTTATTTATTTATATATTTATTTATCTTTATGTTTATTTTTTCATTTTATATCTCTCTTCTTATTTTACATGTAAATGGAGTGGGTGGGGTTAGGTTGTGTATGGGAAAAAAAAGGAAAAAAGAAAAGAAAACTTTAATTCATGTTACTCTGTATAACTGTTTATAATTGTGTGTTTTCTTGAATAAAAATATATTTAAAAAAAAAACTAGTACATATTTAAATAAAAGAAATTGAAAACATATGTGTACGGTAAATATGTGTTTGAATACCAGTATCTCATTTAAGCTCATCTCATGCATGAAACTGAGCGGTGGAGACAATGGGAAGGAGGTGAGGCTGTTCCTCCTTCGTCCCTCTCATGCTTATAGAAGCAGTGCTGAGGAGAAATCATATCCAATTTATTTAAAATAAGATAATTTAGAAAGAACATAAAAAAATCAGCCACTAGGCTGCGCCAGTGTATCTCTTGTGCCGATCCCAAGCCCAGGTAAATTTTGAGGGTTGTGTCAGGAATGGCATTCATTGTAAAACACTTTTGCCAAAACTATAATGTGAGTTCATCAAAGCAAAACCATACCGATCAGTCGAGGCCCGGGTTTAAAATGACCGCCATCGGTGATGTTGACAAACACGGTGCCAGTGGAAATTGTGCTACTGTTAGTCAAAGACCACGAGGAAGGAAATGTGTCAGGAGACAGAGGGAGAAGAGGAAAGTGAAGAATGTAGGACTGAGCGTTGCAACTCTAAATGTGGGGACAATGACAAGCAAAGATAGAGAGCTGGCTGACATGATGCAGAGAAGAAAAGTAGATGTTTTATGTGTCCAAGAGACCAAGTGGAAGGGTAGCCAGGCTTGCAGCACTAGAGCAGGGTTCAAACTGTTTTATCATGATGTGAATAGAAAGATAAATGGAGTAGGGGTGGTCCTGAAGGAGGAGTTGGCAAACAATGTAGTAGAGGTGAAACAAGTATCAGATAGGGTGATGTGCCTGAAGGTAAAAGTAGAAGGTCTGATGCTAAATGTTGTCAGGGGTTATGCTCCACAGGTTGGATGTGATGGGGAGGAAAAATATACATTTTGGAAAGATCTGGATGAGATGACAGAGAGTATTCCCAGGGAGGAAAGAGTGGTGATCGGAGCAGACCTGAATGGACATGTTGGTGAAGGAAACAGAGGGGATGAGGAAGTAATGGGTAGGTTTGGTGTCAAGGGAAGAAACCAGGAAGGACAGATAGTAGTGGATTTTGGCAAGAGAATGGAAATGGCTATAGTCACTACCTATTTCCAAGAGAGAGAGGAACATAGAGTGACCTATAAGAGTGGAGGAAGGAGTATGCAGGTCGACTACATTCTGTGTAGAAGAGGAAACCTGAAGGAGATTGGATACTGTAAGGTTGTGGCAGGGGAAAGCATGGCCAGACAGCATCGGATGGTTGTGTGTAAAATGACTGTTGGTGTGAAGAAGAGAAAAAGTGTAAAATCAGAGAAGACCAAATGGGGAAGCTGAAGAAGGAAGAAAGTTGTGAGAAATTCAGAGACGAGCTGTTAAAGGCTCTTTGTGGTAAGAAAGAGCTTCCAAATGACTGGGCTACGACAGCAACAGCAATTAGAAGAGACAGGTAGGAATGTACTTGGTGTGTCATCTGGACAGAGAATGGATGATAAGGAAACCTGGTGGCAGAATAGTGAAGTTCAGGACGTCGTTCAAAGAAAGAGGTTAGCCAAGAAGAAACATGACAGTGAGATGACTAAAGAGAGGAGAGAGGAATATAAGGAGATGGGATGTAGAGCAAAGAGGGAAGTAGCTAAGAAAAAGCAGAAGGCGTATGATGAGTTGTATGGGAGACTGGACACTAAAGAGGGCGAGAAGGACTTGTACCAAATGGCAAGACAGAAGGATCAGGCTGGAAAGGATGTACAGCATGTTAGGCTATTAAAGATAGATATGGTAATGTTCTAACATGAAAGGAGAGTGTGACGGGAAGACGGAAGGAATACTTTGAGGAGCTAATGAATGTAGAGCATGAAAGAGAAAGAAGAGTAGAGATCATAGAAACTGTGGACCAGGAAGTGGGAAAGATTAGTGAGGGTGAAGTCCGGAAAGCTCTGAAAATAATAAAGAAAGGGAAGGCAGTAGGACCTGATGACATATCAGTGGAGATTTGGAAATGTCTTGGAGAGATGGCAGTGAGGTTTTTGACGCAAATATTCAATGGCATAGGGTGAGAAAATGCCTAAGGAGTGGAGAAGAAGTGTGCTGGTGCTCAGTTTTAAGAACAAGGGTGATGTACAAAGTTGTAGCAACTACAGGGGAATTAAATTGATGAGCCACACAATGAAGATCTGGGAGAGAGTTGTAGAAGCAAGACTTAGGTGAGAGGTGACTATCTGTGAGCAGCAGTATGGTTTCATGTCAAGAAAGAGCACCACAGATGCCATCGTTGCTTTGAGAATGCTGATGGAGAAGTACAAAGAGGGTCAGAAAGAACTCCATTGTGTCTTTAGAAAAAGCATATGACAGGGTGCCAAGAGAGGAGGTGTGGTATTGCATGAGGAAATCTGGAATGGCAGAAAAGTATGTTAGACTGTTACAGGACATGTATGAGGACAGCAGGACAGTGGTGAGATGTGCAGTAGGAGTGACAGATAACTTCAAGGTGGAGGTGGGATTGCATCAAGGATCGGCTCTGAGCCCCTTCTTGTTTGCTCTGGTGATGGACTGACTAACAAATGAGGTCAGGCAGGAATCCCCATGGACTATGATGTTTTGCAGATGACATTCTGATCTGTGATGAGAACAGGGAACAGGTGGAAGAGAACTTGGAGAGGTGGGGGTATGTACTTGAAAGAAGAGGAATGAAAATCAGCCGTTGTAAGACAGAGTACATGTGTGTGAATGAGAGGGAGGCTGGTGGAACAGTGAGGCTACAAGAAACAGAAGTCACAAAGGTGCAGGACTTCAAGTACTTGGGGTCCACAGTCCAGGAAAATGGGGAATGTGGTAAAGAAATGAAAAAGAGAGTCCAGGCAGGATGGAGTGGATGGAGAAAAGTTTCAGGAATGATTTGTGACAAAAGGGTGTCAGCAAAGGTCAAAGGAAAAGTTTACAAGACAGTGGTGAGACCAGCTATGTTGTATCATTGACAAAAAGACAGGAGGAAGAACTGGAAGTGGCAGAAATGAAGATGCTGAGGTTCACCTTAGGAGTGACAAGGATGGATAAGATTAGGAGTGAGATCATCAGAGGTACAGCACATGTTGAACAACTGGGAGATAAAATTAGGGAGGTCAGACTGAGATGGTTTGGACATGTCCAGAGGAGGAGGGACAGTGGGTAAATTGGTTAGGTTAGGTTACTTTATTTATACCCAAGGGTAGATTTGGTTTGCAGTGGTACAGAGCATGAGCACACATTCATATGTACACACAATGTTAAAAGTAAGAACACCTAAAATAAACCATTTATAGATAATAATGCTCAATGTTACACAGTCATATTCAAAGCAAAATAGGGCATAAAAGAGGAGAGTAAAAACTTTAAAATCAAACTACCGGTAGTATAAAAATATATTAAAATGTTAGTTTATCATTAGATAAAAATCTGTTAAAAACACTGAGAACACAGTTTGTTCATTTCAATAACAGCAGTAGGAACAAAGTTATTTTTTAAAGCGTCTTGTCCTACATTTAGGGACGAAAAACCTCCGACCAGAGGGAAGAAGCATAAACTCCTTGTGAAGAGGGTGAAAAACATATTTTATAACAAGAAGCTATATATGTACCTGGCTAATGTACAGGGAACTGATGTTTGGATTCCTCCGATCAGTTTAGACGACAGCTTGACAACCTGCTGCTCTTTTCTTTCAGTGTTGCTTGACCAAACCATGAGACCAAGGAGAAAGATAAAACTGATTTTTTTTATAAAGCACGGTAAAACCTGGTCATCAGAGTCAGAGTCAGAGAGTCTTTATTGTCATTTGCACCGCATATAATACATGTGATGAAATGAGATTATGTACACAGGGTCCCAGTTACATCCAACAACAAAATGTAAGAGAAAAACAGTAATAACATCTAGGATATGAACTAAGAAAAACATCCAACTAGAAATACACTAAGCCCTAGAGTAATAGAAAAACATCATTACAAACAGCAGCACGAACATGAGTCTTTATGAGCAGATGGTCACAGATGAACACAGCAACAAGAAAACAGATCAGCATCAGCATGATGTGATATTTCACAGTGATTATTCTTATTATTTATTTATTCATGAGTCTAACAGCCTCAGGGTAGAAGCTGTTCCTCAGTCTAGTGGTTCTACATTTGATGCTCCTCAACCTCCGTCCTGAGGGGAGTGGGGCAAAGAGTGTGTGTGCTGGGTGAGTGGGGTCTTTCATGATGCAGGTGGCTCTTTTCCTGCATCTCGAAGTGTAAATGTCTGTGATGGTGGGGAGACTGACTCCAACAGACTTCTGTGCAGCCTTCACCACTCTCTGCAGAGCTTTTCTTTCTGCAACTGTGCAGCCCCCATGCCACACGTTGATGCTGGAGCACAGGATGCTCTCCACTGCACACCTGTAGAAGGACTGGGCTACTCAGACCAGCTCGTCTCAGCCGTCTGAGGAAGTAGAGTCTCTGATGACCTTTCTTGATCAGGCTGGTGGTGTTGTTGGTCCAGCTGAGATTATCATTCAAGTGTACACCCAAGTACTTGTAGCTGGAGACCACTTCCACCACTGATCCACCTATGTTCAGTGGGGTGTGTGTTTGTTTGTTCCTTCTGAAGTCCACAATCATCTCCTTTGTCTTCTTCACATTCATGTGAAGGTTATTCTCTTTGCACCAGCTCTCCAGGTGTTCCACCTCCTGCCTGTAGCTGGACTCATCATTGTTTGTGATGCATCCCACCACCGCTGTATCATCTGCAAACTTTACAATATGACAACCTGGATGGGTAGCTGCACAATCATATGTGAGCAGAGTGAACAGAAGGGGGCTCAACACACATCCTTGAGGAGAGCCAGTGCTGAGGGCAATGGTGGAGGAGGAGAAGTTGTGGATCCTCACTGACTGTGGTCTGTTTGTTAAAAAGTCTAGTACCCAGTTACAAACGGAGGGGCTTAGTCCAAGTGTGGATAGTTTGTCCATCAGAGTTTGGGGGATCATGGTGTTGAAGGCAGATGTGAAGTCCACAAAGAGCATACGGACGTAGGAGTCTTTCTGATCCAGGTGGGTGAGAGCAGTGTGGACCACGGACGAGATGGCGTCCTCTGTTGATCGGTTCTCACGGTAAGCATACTGATGAGGGTCCTCGTTGATGTTGACGGTTGTTTTGATGTGGGTCATGACCAGTTTTTCGAAGCATTTTGCAACTATCGGGGTGAGGGCCACCGGCCGATAGTCGTTCAGACCAGTCACTGTGGAGCTTTTTGGGACTGGGATGATGGTGGCGGTCTTCAGGCAGGTGGGGACTGTTTCCAGAGCAAGTGAGGTGTTGAAGATGTCAGCCAGCACCTCACAGAGCTGGTCCGCACATTCCTTCAGAACTTTCCCGGGGATGTTGTCCGGTCCAGTTGCTTTATGAGGGTTGATCCTTCTGAGACTACTCCTCACTTCTGTTGTGGTCACGCTGAGATGCTCTTCCTCTGGTGATGAGGTGAGTCTGGTGCTGGGTGGTCTATTTGGGTCTTCAAACCGTGCATAAAACTTGTTGAGGGCATCAGGCAGAGATGGGTCTTTGGGGCACTGTTTGCTCCTGCTTTTATAATCAGTTATGCATTTGATGCCCTTCCACATGCTCCGTGGGTCTTGTGAGGTGAACTGTCCCTCGATCCTCTGTGCATATGTGGCCTTTGCCCTCTTAATGCCAGCAACCAGCTCTTTCCTGGTCTTCCTCAGCTCCTCTGAGTCTCCAGACTTGAAGGCAGTGTTCCTGGCTGCCAGCAGGGTGCGAACCTCTTTGTTTAACCAGGGTTTTGTGTTGGGGTAAGATTTAACATATTTTTTTATGGATACATTTTCAGAGCATGTGATAATATAACCCAGAACTGAGGATGCATAAAGTTCCAGATCCACTGAGCTTCCATCAGTAGCTGCCTCCCTGAAAACGGACCAGTCAGTTTTTTCAAAGCAGTCTCTCAGCATGGGGGTGTTATCCTGGAGCCACATTTTTACTTCCTTTTGTTCTGGTTTACAACGTCTTAGTGGGGGGAGTTGTTCTGGGACCATGAGGAGTGATAAATGATCAGAACCCCCGAGCGGTGGGCGTGGCTTCGCTGTGTACGCTCCTCTCACATTTGTGTAGACTTGATCGAGGGTGTTACTCCCTCGTGTTGCTATGGATACGTGTTGATTGAAGGTTGGGAGAGAGTCCTTTAAATTCACGTGGTTGAAGTCACCTAAAACAATGCAGAGCCCCTCTGGGTATTTACACTGCAGCGAGCTGATTAAGTCATGAATTTCTTCTAGGGCGACATTAGCATTAGCATCTGGGGCGATGTAGATAACTGTGATAAGGATCACTGAATAGTTGCGGGGTAGATAATGGGGGCGACACCTCACTGTGATCAGCTCCACAGCNCCAACCTTCCGATCGGGGGACGACTGCCATTACCACTACGCCACGGCCGCCCCGTAACAGTGATAAGGATCACTGAATAGTCACGGGGTAGATAATGGGGGCGACACCTCACTGTGATAAGCTCCACAGCAGGTGTGCAAAGGCTTCTAGTAACAGCACAGTTTTTACACCAATCCATACTCACGTACACACAAGACACCGCCGCCTCGTGTTTTCCCCGTAGTCTCTGTGCAACGGTCCGCTCTGAAAAAGAGTCTGTCATCCAGTTCATACACAGAGTCTGGTGTTTCCTTAGAAATCCACGTTTCCGTGAGGTCATCATGGTTTGGCCAATATTAAATTGACAGAGTTTCCTTAAACAAAATAAACTCTGGTGGGCCTTCTTACACACTTTGTCAAAATTGGTTTCAAAGTTTAATTCGTCATCTATGACTGTCCCAAGATATTTGTAAGACTACACGCTCTCACTTGGCCTTTGATTAAAGTGATGTCATGCTAGTGAGGTTTCCTCCTAAAATCAATTATCATATATTTTGTCTTATCAATGTTTCGTTTGAGGAAAGAGTCCTCGCACCATTGAACAAAATTATCAGTCACCTGCCCATGGCCACCTTCATTGCCTTTAAGCAGACTGACAATAACAGAATCATCTGCGTACTTTATAATGAACCTGCTGTCATGTCTTCTCTGACACATGTTTGTGTATAAAATAAAAAGCAGAGGTGACAGTACACATCCTTGTGGTGACCCGGTGGAAGAGTGCTTAAAATCAAAGAGACAATTATTCACTCTTACGCTCTGTGTCCTGTTACTCAAAAAAAAATCCAAGATCCAGCCCATCACATTGTTACCCAGAAGAAACTGTTCATCAAGTCTCTCGATTAGTGTGTGAGGCCGGATTGTATTAAAAGCTGAGGAAAAATCCTCAAACAGAAGTCTGACACGTGTCCCATTAGAATCTAAGTGTTTGAAGAGCAGGTTGAGCAGAGTGAGTGTTGCATCCTCTACCCCCCTGTGAGGCCTGTAAGCAACCTGCATGGGATCTAAAAGATGCTGAGTCTGCTTTAGAATCTCACCTCTGATTTTCCATCCATCCATCCATTATCTTTTACCTGCTTCTTCCATTTTGGGTCACGGGGGTCGCTGGTACCCATGTCCAGCAATCAGTGTGCAAGGGGTGGGGTACACCCTGGACAGGTCTTCAGTCCATCACAGGGACTCATAGAGACAAACGAGACAAACAACCATTCACTCTCTCTCTCACACCTATGGACAATTTAGAGTTACCAATCAGCCCAACATGCATGTTTTTGGTCTGTGGGAGGAAACCGGAGTACCCAGAGAAAACCCACACATGCACGGAGAGAACATGTAAACTCCACCCAGAAAGCCCCCCCCAGACCGGGATTTGAACCAGGGACCTGCTCACTGAGAAACAGCAGCTCTACCAGTTGTGCCACTGTGCTGCCCTCACCTCTGATTAGTATTTCAAACATTTTCATCAGAACGGAGGTCAAAGCTACTGGTCTAAAATCACCAACAGTTTTGGGATGATTGCATTTAGGGACAGGAACCACAACAGCATCTTTCCAGATGTTAGGCTGTTGTGTTTGCAAAGATTTATAAATATAATGAAAAACGGGACTCGGCTCATTGGCACAAAATTTTACAGAACGACCACAAACATTATCAGGGCCGTGACTTTTGCTCACTGAAAGGCTTTTTTAACATCTTGGAGGATGATGTTAGAGTGCTGTGTGTCTTTAAGATGATGCTCTAATTTCTGGACTTCTTCAAGAAAATCACAGGTATCAAAATGACAATAAAATGAATTTAGAGCGTTTGCAAGTTCAAAGTCTGAAGCCGTCTATAGTGACACGGGTGTTTTGTGGCTTCTGAAGGCCTGCAATTCATTCATTCATTCATTCAACCTTTATTTATACAGGCTAGCCTCGTTGAGTCACGGGGACTCATTTACAAGAGGGACCTGTCTCACTCACACCAAACAACCATCCACTCTCACACTCACACCTAGGGTCAATTTAGAGTCACCAATCAGCCTAACAAGCATGTTTTTTGGTCTGTGGGAGGAAACCGGAGTACCCGGAGGAAACCCACGCATGCACGGGGAGAACATGCAAACTCCACCCAGAAAGGCCCCGGACCGGGATTTGAACCGGCAACCTTCTCGCTGAGAGGCAGCAGCTCTACCAGTTGTGCCACCGTGCTGCCCACAGCAATACCGTTGTTTTCATACTAGCCCACACTGAGCCCAGTTTAATTGTGGCCATTTTCTTCTCCAGTTCAGCTTTGTACTTTTAGTTTGCTTTTGCAATTTCTACAGTACCTTTAGTTCTTTTCTGGCTAAATGCTGTTCAAAGACAGTTCCCTGTTTAAAAGCAATTGATTTTTTATATAAACAAGACTTAACTGATTTAGTAACCCATGGTCTGCTGTTAGGATATATTTTTACCTGCTTCTGTGGAATAATCATATCCCTGCAAAATGTGACATAAGAACATGTGACATCCGCTAATGAGTCTAAATCATCACTACAAGATTGTTTAAAAAGGTCCCAGTCCGTACACCTAAAACATTCCTGCAGAGAGACCTGATTCCTCTGTCCAGACTTTTATGTCCTTGATCTCAGGTTTGTCTCTCTTCAGAACAGTTTTGTAAATGGGCAGCAGGTGTACCCAGTTGTGGTCAGCAGATCCCAATGGAGGGAGTTGGACAGCTTTAAAAGCATCCTTCACTGAACTGTAGCGTAAATCCAGTGTCCTATCACATCTTGTTGTGCAGGAGACGTAATGATAAAATTTCTCAATGTTTAAAAAAAAAAGAGAAACATGATTAAAATAACCTAAAACAAAGTTTGGTGCATCAGGTGAGATGGAGCTGCTTCTGCAAAATATCAAAAATGGTGCTGGAGGCAGAGGTAGGGTCCGCCTTCGGATGAATGTACAAGATTGTGATAAAGATTTGGGGGAACTCACGGGGTAGACAAAAGGGCCATAGAGTCACTGATAAAAGTTCAACGTGAGGCGTGCAAATACACTCTAATTGTCACAGAAGTACGTGTCTGTTAACATATAGACTCCTCCTCTTTGAGTTTTCCCCATTACCTCTGCCTGTCAGTCCAGTTGAAGTGGAGCCCCGAAGCCGTCTATGGACAAATCCGAGTCCAAGTCCCGCTCTGTGAGCCATGTTTCACTTAGAGACATAACACAGCAGTCTTTAAAGAGGAACTAAACCCCGATCTAAAAACGTGTTTACGGTAACCCCTATGGGTTGAACAGAGGAATTGCACCT
>JBBPBX010052856.1:3312-24055 GCA_038048925.1 Garcialebias charrua
ACGACCAGTATCGCGTTTCACGTGATCGCTTTGAACCAATCTCAGCACGACAACAGATGTTAGCGTCAGCATATAGTTTATCTCAAACGACTCTTTTTCAACTCATAAAACGCTTAAAATACACCCAAAAATTCTGTGAACGCATCGTTTCACTCAGAACAGTTCTACCAAGCTGCGCCCAGTAAAAATAGCAAAATAAATGTCGCCGACACGGACGTACAGCAACACGTCAGAGCTAACAACTGGACCGGTGTCCCGTGAAGACTTGATGCCATGTGAAGATGGGATGTATTTTGTCAATACGCATGCGCGAGCATGCGCAGTTGCAATAAGCCAATTGCGTCATCATGGAGCCGTGGGATCATCATACGCTGCAAGTTACGAGCAAAATATAAGTCTGTGAATTGTTTTGTGCACAGTATACATGGTGTTATTGTGTATTTACATAATTTAAAGTGTCCAGTGCATTTTCTGAACCGTTTAAAGTGTGCAGCAGTGCATTTTCTGAACCTTCGTACGTAAATTGTTTTGTTGAAGTTTTGTGTGTAACGTGTGTGTGTGTGACTTCGGAGTGAAAACTACGTTTGTTTATTTAAAGTGTGCAGTGCATTTTCTGAACCGTTTAAAGTGGGCAGCAAAAGTGTGCAGCAGTGCATTTTCTGAAATTGTTTTGTTGACACTTTGTGTGTAACATGTACGCGACTTCGGAGTGAAAACTACGTTAGTTTATGTGCGACCAGTGCAAGTCCGAACCTTGTGAATTTATAAAGACAATATAATCATAATCGACCTGTTCAGATTACTTTTACTAGCATATTTAGTTTTATACCAGCACATTACGATGAAGCGATGAATAACCTGAGAACAGCCTGAAAAGCTCTGAGGTTTAGTGTCTACAGTACTAACGTTGGGCACGTTTTATTAAAAGAGGTGGGACACAATCTTATTTATCTTAAATTAGCACAGACAGAGCGTGGCCAAAGCCTTAAGTTTCAACATCAGGTGAAACACAAGCAGGAATAAATGTTGATAATTGCTTTATTTTTATTAGTCACTTTAAAACAGGTGTAATACAAGCAGGTCATGCAGGCACACTGCTGCAATACTAAAGCAGGAAGCAGCAATAAATGCTGATAATTGCTTTATTTTTATTAATTACTTTAATTGTGTTTTGCAATGATAGTGTGCACCTTCTGTTTTTAGTTTGTAGTAAGCCTGGATGGAATTTTGGACTCTGTGCAGCTCCTAGAGATTAAATGTCCTCTAAATAGCTCCATGTCATTTGCACAGTTTCGTGTTGGCCAAATTGTGACATCAGATGCTTAGAAGATGACAAGGACCTTCTAACCAATGGGCAAAGTGGATTCTATGTCCAGGTGAGTAAATGTTGCAATTTTCAGTATATGTACTTATGTGACAGGTATTTGTAAACCTTCATTAAAACATATTGTACATTTATTCTTCCAGGTTCATTCAGCAGACAATGACATGCCTGGAGCTGCAGAGCTGCTCATCTGGACACCAACAGAACATCTGGAGTTGAACTTTTTTTTTTGACAAAGATTTTACAGAAAAACAGATGAAACACCTCCATAACTTTTACTTCTCAAACATGCTTACAACAACACATCAAGAACTCTGTATGAAGCTGCTTTGGAGAAAATACCAGTCTTAATTGTTGTTTATATTAGTTTTTATTTTTATTAAAAAAATTAAACTCCAAGGCATAATATCACATTCAGACATATTAACTCCATCCATCCATCCATCTTCTTCCTCGTGGTTTTACGTCATGTCACAGGGGCAGCAGCTTTGAGCAGGGAGTGTCCAGACATCTCTTTCCAGAGCAACTTCTTCCATCTCTTCTGGGAGGACTCTTAAAGACTTCCCAGACCACTCCAGCATGTCCTGGGTCTTCCCTGGGGTCTCCTCCCAGTGTACATGTTAACATACAATAAAATGTACAGACAACAATAAACTAATTATTTTGCGACTAACATATTTGTTTATGTGTTGCTTTGTATGTAATTTTTTCAATAGCAAATTAAATGTTGAAGCTATAAAAAATTAGCTTTTTACAAGTTTATATTTGATGCTATCATATTCAGTTGTACTTCCATTGTCTTCACAAAACGATCAATGAAAGTAACGTGAAAGCTTGTTAAAGTGTAATAACAAATAGTTTTTCAGTTTTCACTTTTTGACGTGATGTTTTCAACAGCTGTACTACATCATCCATTACAAAGTGTTCTGTCTTACTTTCGACAAAGTAAGTCAATACAACTTGATCTACAACAGGCAGACAATGAAACAGGAGCAAATTGTTGTAAACAGGAAACAACTTACACATTTGATGGAGGACATTTTTCAGTAGTTGTGTTCTTCCATCCTTGGATGTGACCACTGACATCAGGCATCACAGGACCACGTTGATGTTGAGCACAGCAACTCTAATGGAACTGTTACCATTGGTGTATATAGTTTTAACAGCTTGACATAAAAAAAGACCAATTCCAAAATTGCTCTATTGACTGAAGTACTAAATTATGGTGTGTGGTGTCAAATGCTTTATAAACATCCTGGAAGAAGATACAACTTTCATCATAAATGTAGCTTGCTGTACTGTGCAATATAATAATAATAATAATAAGCATTAGTGTTTTGATTCTAGTGCTTCCACACATGTATTAAATTAAAAATTAGCATGAATTTTCACGTTTTCCAGATTAATTATTACTTATTAACTTATCTTCTTTCTGCTCCCTTCATTTTATCCTACTTGTATTCTTGTATCTGATGAAACTGTCTTGTGTTGTTCTTTTATAATGAATATAAACATCAAATCAAATTTTAAATTGATTTTTGATGTTTAATTTTTTTTATGTCTGTTACTTTTCATGTCCTTTTCCTCATGTTATTGCGGTTGCGCTGTTCATTAAAAAAGATTTAATGTGCCCTCTTTTTTTAATTTTTATCTTGTAATTGCAATTATTTTCAAAAACGCAACACGAAGGGTGCTAGATTGTAAGTTAACCAGCTAGTGGAGGTGTCATACAGCTGTTAACCAGCTAGTGGAGGTGCCATACAGCTGTTAACCAGCTAGTGAAGGTACCATACAGTTGTTAACCAGCTAGTGAAGGTGCCATACAGCTGTTAACCAGCTAGTGAAGGTGCCATACAGCTGTTACCCAGCTAGTGAAGGTGCCCTACAGCTGTTACCCAGCTAGTGAAGGTGCCATACAGTTGTTAACCAGCTAGTGAAGGTGCCATACAGCTGTTACCCAGCTAGTGAAGGTACCATACAGTTGTTACCCAGCTAGTGAAGGTGCCCTACAGCTGTTACCCAGCTAGTGAAGGTGTCATACAGTTGTTACCCAGCTAGTGAAGGTGCCCTACAGTTATCCAGCTAGTGAAGGTGCCCTACTATTTATAGTCTTCAAAAAATGTCATGATTATAATACAAATACTGTAGTTTACGAACTGTTGGTTATTTTGTCAGAGAGACTATAATCCTGCTGCACCATGAATGTTGGATGGAAGCAAAATGACTACAGGATGAATGCCCCGTTAATGTTTTAACAAACATTTTGGATTTGTCGTGTCCTGAGTGACTGAGAATCCACACAGACATTATTTTCCATACTATTAAAACCTGTATGAATCCTGTAAAATCATCCCAATACCCCAGAAGGGAATAAAACCTTATTTTAATGGAGCCTTGGTTATGAGATTTGAACATTTCACACACAAACTTACATTTCAGCACAAATGGCAGGCCCACATAACAGTGATCGCCACACTGCAAGCTGGCATCGAAATAAATATTTGCCACCTGAAAAACAAATTCAAATAGATTAAAGCAAATGTGATCATTTTTAAACCCTTGGGATGCTGATTTTCTACCTTTGACTTGCGCCTGGGCTCCAGCTCATCTTTGTTGTTGCGGAGCCGCTTGTAATAGAAGCGAATGTCCTCTGTCAGCGAGCGGATCTGCTGCAGCCTCACCTTCTGAGTGAAGGAGCTCTGCATGTTGAAACCCTGGTGTACGACTTTTCCCTGAGGAGAACACGATGTATACAAACATGTGACGACTTGCAATCCCTGGTTTTAAACTTGAACTGGCATTGCTGGTGAAGAACTGGTGGACATCTTCTGAACGTTACTTACTGGAAATGAAGGAGGCATAATAATGTTCTGGGGGGAGCTCTTTAACGTTCCCACGGCAATGAGAGCTTTTACTGGGATGATTAATATCTGAAGGCACGTAAATAAAAATCCAGTGAGTGTAAAGTTCCATTTTAAGTGGGATTTTCTGCCTGAAAACAAAAAGCTGAACCCACTTCATAATCTGTAGTTATGTGTATTGCCCCATCGTACACGCCCTCCAGTGCTTTGGCCACTAACGTCACCCTGAACGCTGCATAGTAACCTGATGCAAGAATCACCTGAGGAGAAAAACACACACAATGGAGAAATACCACAAAGACCGGACGTTTTTTGGTAAAAAAAAAAAGGCAGGTGGAAACTGTCAGAGAAGGCTGCAGACTTCCTTCATTGTGTAACTTATCACCAATCATGTGGGTTAAATGATGTCATTTGGGCTTCAGATTCTTCTTCTTTACCTTACTAATATTACAAAAAAAATTAAAACAATTTTAGAGCTACCAATATTTATTTTACTTTTTGCTTCTGAGGTGACTAATATTTATACTTTCATATAATGTTTGGGGATATAATTCAGGACCAAACCAATTTCTGAATATCTTTCTTTGGTTTACTTGTTTCTTTGTAAGTAGCCACTAACAAAAAAAAACAGATGAGCAATATTTAAATTTATTTTTAAGCAGTTACATAAAAGCTAAAGTTTAAAACCATCCAACAGGTGAAACTCAACTGTTGTGTTCCCAATGTAGCACTTTTAAAGGCAACAATAAAATGTTCATTTCAGGACTGATGGTTGTTAATGCTGACCCTCCAAATCTAAGGTCATGGTCCTCAGTCAGAAAAGGGTGGATTGCTCTCTCCAGGTCGAGGGTGAGGTTCTGCCTGAGGAGTTCAAGTAGGGCTGGACGATATGGCCAAAACTTTTATCACAATATATTTCTTAATTTCGGTGGATAACGATATAATTCGATATCGATATAAACAATATAAAAGCCTCAGAAAAACTACAAACTATACAAATAAATTAATGTTCACCTTTTATTTGTATTTAACTTTTAAAAAATTGAAATCTGCATCAAATAAACATAAAATTCTAAACTTTGTCAATATTAATAGTTTTAACTTTAAACAACAACTTTAAAATTTACAGTATTGAAATTAATAGTTAATGAAAAAAAATTTGTGGTTTCATTATTGATGAGAAGCTGACATGGAAATATCATGTAAATTACTTAAGAATAAAAATAACAAAATCAATTACATTACTGTATAAAGTAAAATAGTTTTTGAATGACAATATTGTATAATGTAATGATTGTTCCATATTTAATCTATTGTACTGAAGTTTGGGGCAAAGCATTCAAAACAATTACAAATCCTATTTTTATCTTACAAAAAGAGCTATACGAATTATTAGTAGGAAGTGCTATGGTCACCCAACAAATAAATTATTTCATAAAGAGTCATTAGTACCTTAAGGGAATGTAAATGTTTGTAAAACCTTCATTTAGAACTAGTCTGAAGGAGCCGAGTTGTAATTCAGGGAACAGGATTGTGGAGTTGACTTGATATCACCATAAACATTTATAAAATAACTATATGTTTAAAAAGATGATTAAATTAAAGTTGTTGGGAAGGTGTAGTGCCAGGAGAATGATATCTGAATTTTTTAGTTTTCAGTTTGGAGATTGTTCAAGTGAAGGTTGTTGTTGTTGTTTGTAGTTATTTTGTAATTTTTAAACAAGGGGCAGATATTAGATTTTTTTTTTCTGCACCTTTTCATTCAATGTTTTTTTTTCTTTCTGATGAATTTGTTTTATTTTGAATAAATGAATTAAAAAAAACATGCAGTGCTGGGGCTATTTGTTTCAGTATGTCGTCGTTTCATGGACACATTGGCTCAAACTTTATTGCGCTTCATCTTCTGACCCTCATCATATTCTATTGAGTGGAAACTCTTCAGATGAAACAAGTTAGATGTTCCCACCGCGAGTTAGAACGACTCTCCGTCACGTTTTGCAGCATAAAGAGACCGAGTAGGACCTCGCTGCAGAAGAAACCTGCAGTTTATCAGATCTTAGAAAGCCAAACAACTTCCACACTGATGAATTAAGGCCCCCCCATAGCTCTGCGTTTGGTCGTACGCCGTACTACGCCCGCGTAGCTCTGCGTTCGTTCTCGCGGTCTCGCTCCAAATTCACAGCGCAGAGCGGTCGCTGATTGGTCATTTGCTGACACGCCTACTGAATTGATTGACAGGTCGGGGGGGAGAAAAAAAAAGGCGAGCCGGCAGCTTCACACAGCTTCAGCCGCAGCGGTGTTATATCTTATTAAAAAGTTCTAAAAAATAACAGGGAGCGCTGGTCCTGCAGCCCACAGCCCACCAGGAAATTTGCAGAACCTCGCGCAGCCACGTTGGACACGAGTTTAATTCGCTCGCGACAAATTCATTCATTTCCTCATCATTTCAGTCATGGAGTCAGCGGAGGAGGAAGCGATCACTTGACTTTTGGCAAAAAACTAAAGAAAAGTCCAGATCAGGGATGAAGAAGAGGAATTTAATACATTTGTGTCACATACAAAACAGTCTGGCGCCGGGCAGTTTATTGTGAGACAACGCGCCTCGCGTACGCAGTCGTAAAATTTGAGCTTGGCGCGTACATGGTACGCTTGTGCCTCTGTGTACGTACGGCGTACGGCCGAACGCAGAGCTATGAGGGGGCCTTTAGTCTTTCCTCTCTCATCAGTGATGTTCATCTGCTTTCTCTTCGCTTGTGAAACTTTGTTCAGTCACATTCTGACGGTCATGGGCACTCGTTTTGAAGAGAAAACTTAACGCACGTTGGAGATTAGCTTAGCTTAGCATACAGCTAACGCCTTCTGGACTTGAGCTCTGTGTAACATCTACGTCACCACACACTTACGTAGTTGTGTCGCAGCTTTTTCTGTCCGGGTTGAAACTGAAGCAGCCGCTTCAACCCGAACAGAAAAAGAAAAGCGTCAGTGAAACGCTGTAAAATCCTATCGAAATATCAAAAATATGTTTAAAACTCATATCATCGTTATAGAATAAAAGTATATCACGAGATATATAGATATCAAATTATTGTCCAGCACTAAGTTCAAGTATCTCTGGGTTTTGTTCACGAGTGGGGAAGAACGGAGCGTGAGATTGACAGATGGATTGGTGCAGCATCTGCAGTATTGCAGACTCTGTACCGGTCCGTTGTGGTGAAGAGGGAGCTGAGCTGTAAGGCGAAGCTCTCGGTTTACCGGTCAGTCTACGTTCCTACTCTCACCTGTGGTCATGAGCTCTGGGTAGTGACTGAAAGAATGCGATCGTGGCTACAGGTAGTTGAAATGAGTTTCCTCTGCAGGGTAGCTGGACTCTTCCTTAGAGGTAGGGTGAGAAGTTCAGTTATCAGGAGAGACTTGGAGTAGAACCACTGCTCCTCCACATTGAGAGGAGCCAGTTGAGGTGGTTCAGGCATCTGGTAAGGATGCTCCCTGGGTGCCTTCCTAAGGAGGTGCTTCAGGCATGTCCAACTGGGAGGAGACCCCAGGGAAGACCCAGGACACGCTGGAGAGACAAAGTCTCTCAGCTGGTCTGGGAACGTCCTCACAGAAGAGCTGGAAGAGGTGGCTGTGGAAAGAGACGTATGGGTCTCCCTGCTCAAGCTGCTGCCCCGCGACCCGACTTTGGAACAAGTGGAAGATGATGGATGGAAGGTGCTTTAAAACCAGCATCAGATAACAAAATGCTGCATCGATGCATTCTCTCCATCACATCATCTATTGCAGTTGCACAGATAACCTCCACAAGTTATTTGTGTGCCCCAATGTTTATGTTATTGTGTTGTATGAATCTTTATTTCCAAGTTTGTATCTATTAGTAAAACATTGATTTATGCTGCTCTATTATGGAAAGTGTTTTGTTTCAACATTATCTCATCTTAAAATAAACCTAAAAGCCGACTTTGTGCCGTTTTTCAATAAAGACAAACAAAACGTGATGTACAACTAAAAAATAATGCTAATATAGAAAAGGCCAGATTTCCTGCAGAACCTCTGAACCCAGTTTGGTGGTACCCATACACCAAGTGCTCATCCTTCAGACAGATCTAAGAACTTGCATCACACTTGAGAGATCTTACTGTTTTGTGATAAGAGGCTGACGTGTTGTGCAGCTCTTGTAGGCGACTCAGAGCCACTGTTGCGTTCCCTTTCTCAGTTTTCAGCAGTTCCATGGAAAGGCTGTCTCCTACCACCAGCCAAGACTTTATCTCCAGCTGCAGAACAGAAATCACAAAGGTGCATCATTCTCTCCACACAAGGTGCTTTGCTAAGCAACATGTGGTTGTACTTCCCTACTTATCAGAAGTCTTTGTGGGAATGAGGATAACACACAAGTTTATGTTGCAACATGATTTAGCTGAGCTCAAAACATTGAAAGGTCAAAAAACTCAACAGATTGTGTAAATATTATGGCTTACTCAACCAACATATTGGGCAGTGAACACAAGTGTGAATTGAAGTCTGTGCTAAGGAACATCATCTCATTATCTGCTCATGCAAACTGTGGCAGCCACAACATAATTTGCTCACGTCACTTCTTACCTCGATGGGGTTACTGTTGACCACCACAAATATGATGCTGCTGGTGTCTGTTGCACTGCGGACACCAAAGTCCAGGAGGTTTTCCTTCAGACTGGGGGGCAGGACAAGGGGCTGTTCACAGGAACTTAATGTTAGTGAAATAAATTATATCAGATTTCAAAAGTGTGGCACTCTGTGACCAGCTGCCATTTTAAAGGCTGAATAAACCCTGAAATGAGAGTTGAGTGACTCTTTTTGGGTCACTTTATGAAGGAATACCTTAGTATTTTGGGGAACAATTAATGACAATGATATTACCTTAAAGCCAAAATATGTGCTCTTTATAAAACAAAATATTAAGCAGGGTCTGAAGGAATATTTAGTCTTACATCTGCGATCTGTGAACAACTATGTGGATGTTTGAGCAGAACAAACACAAAATCAAAAGTGTAAATCTGAAAATAAAGGAAATATGTTCCTAAATTTGATTTGATCTTAGATGCCAACATCAACAAAGTGAGCAGCAAAAAGCTAAGATGATTCAAGTCTAAGTTGTAGCGCTCAGAGTTTCAGGACGTTTCTTTTCTATGCCATCTTGTGCTGTGGGGGGAAACATTTACCTCCAAGAAGCCTGTGTAAGCTCGAACAGGCAGGTGAAACTTTGATGCATTTGTGATGAGCAGGATATTGCTGTCTATGTTAATGGATGGCCGGACGGCCCTGAAGAGGAGCGAGAAGATGTACCGAGACTCGTGTGCAGGGATGAAAATGGGCAGGCTGAAGTTCTGCACCTACAACAGAAAAAAAGACAAGAGTACCAGGAACGACACATTTTACGCTGTCGACCATACAGCAACCTGTAGCAAAGGCCCGAACAAGAAAAGACATTGTCTAACATTTGGCCTTCATTTGTGACCTTACCCTTGAAACTGGTGTGATGAAAAGTCCATGCGACACTCTGTCTATGCATACATGTATGAAGTATTGTTAAATGATCTTTAGCGGATTAGAAGTTACGGTCCAGACATGAAAAGTTTACGGATTTACGGATGGAGACAATACCATATTACAACCCACCTTTGATGGGCATATAAAAAAAAAAACAGGATTTCATTTTGCTCTGACAGGTGCCAACTAGGCTTTAATAACACTCACTTTAAACATAGTGTTGGCTTCCTCTGGCAGGGACACGTTGTGTATGCAGATATCAAAGTTGAAGGCGTTTGTGAGGAAGATGGGCCGGTCCACCGGCTCCACAGGGCTGTCTCTGATGTGAAACAATGTAGCTGTGTGGTCAAAGCCCAGGTAGCTGCCAAAAACAAAACAGCGAGGTCTTGAACTCTGCTAAAAACCTTGTGTTCATTCTTTATCTCTTTGTACAGAGGACAAAAAAAAGTATTCACCATTGGTTTTCTGTTCATTTCTGTTGCCGTACAACATGGACTCTAAACAGACTTAATTTGAATATACCGTAAACACCGGTGTATAATACGCACTTTTATTGCTCATTTGAATGTCCTGCGTATTATACACCGAAGCGTATTATCTACAGATTTTTTCCCATATTTTTAGACCCATTTTTGGCTCTGATTCGCTGTTTTTCATTTTGGCCTAAAAATGGTGCAGTACCAGTTTCAGCCGCTATGGGCGCTAATGCACCCTGTAGTCTGTACATTCACTGTTTACATTTATTAATACTGTTTACATTTATTACTACTGTTTACATTTATTACTACTGTTTACATTTACACTACTTTTATATCTACACTACTGCTGATACATATACAGTATTCTCTGACCAGCCTTATTTAAGGATGCCCAATGTGCCTTACTGCATATGCCACTTTTGCCTCTATACCAACATCAACTACTACCTCATACATATACTGTGTACATTAACTCATATGCTGCTTTGCCACTCTTTGCAAATGTCAATGCTAGAACCTTCAGTTTATTTTATAGATATACTTTTTATACTTTTTTATACTACTATGCAAAAACTCAGGACAGTATTACACTTTTATTATTTCATTTTATGCTTATGTTCATTAAATATTTAGTGTTTTAGTGTTGGTGTAAATTTTCATACTTTTATACTACTATGCAAAAACTCAGGACAATGTTACCCTTTTACTATTTTATGCTTATGTTTATTAAATGTTTTAGTGTTTGGTGTTTAGATGGTCACTGTTGCACCGAGGGACTGAGAGAAACGCAATTTCCATCCTGTGTATGTCGTGTACATATTGCAGTTCTGACAATAAAGTTGACTTTGACTTGACTTTGAGTCTGTTTACCTGCAGACTGTACCTGGAGGTGTATCCTGGCGCCATCTAGTGGCCATAAAAAAGACTGTCACGGCAGCGCGTATTATACACCGAAGCGTATTATCTACCGATTTTTCTGATTTATTTCCAAATATTGGCCAAAGCGTATTATACACCGGAGCGTATTATACACCGGTGTTTACGGTACAGTAAGTAGAAATTCTACAAAAATACTCCAGACTAATTACGGTAAGTGAAATGGGAAAAAGATTTATTTTAAATAATTCTAAATACGTATAGAACTGGAAAAGTGCTGTGATCATATGTATTCACCCCTCTGAATTAAAGTCTTACTCGAACCACCTTTATAAGCAGTTACAGCAGCAGCTCTACTGGTTCGTCTCCCTGACTTGGTCTACTCATTAAACTTGTAGTCTATCCTTCATGACCAAACTGCTCTAGCTCCTTCAAGATGGATAGGAGCTTATCTTTAAATATCAGAGGCTCTAAATTGGTGCTGGATTGCTTCAGCTGTGCGTTTAGGGACAAAGTCCTGCTGGAAGGTCAAACCTCTGTTCCGGACTAAAATCTCTGGAAAAATGAACAGATTTCCCTCAAGAGTTACACTACATTTTGCTCCATCCTGCTTTCCTTTAACTCTGACCAATTTCCCAGTTCCTGCTGATGGAAAAACATTCCCACAGCATGGTGCTGCCACCACCATGCTTCACAGTGAGGTACTGTTCAAAAGAAAAGTTCATGTTCATTGAGAACTGTACAAACAGTCTACACATATTTTCCCCTTTGGCGTGAATATAAGCACACACACAACTTTATTCTTTTTTTTTCTCTTTTTTTAAGAACTATTTGAAACAAGGTTATTTTCTCCATTCAACTTCAATAATCTGAAGACATATTACGGTACTAATCTAATAAATACTAGGTTGTAAAACAAGAAAAATGAAAGATTACCAGGCGGTGTGAATACGTTTGCACCTCACGGTACATTAATGAAATCACTCACCCTTCTAAAACCTCGGCCTGGTATGGGATTTCAAGCTTGGAGTAGCTCTTTTCTTTTGCTTTAACAGTTATTTTACCAGAGAACTGGTACGGTCTTTTTGCTTTTGAGGCTAAAAAAAAAAAAAAAAAAAAGATAAAGCAGATTAGATAAATAAGTGGGCTGTAAAAAGATATAATATCTCTTATATCTTATATATAAGGAGGATGTTCAGCAATATCACACCAGAAAAAGGCAAGAACTTTGGCTGAAAAAATATGAAAAAGTCTAAAAGAAGCACTGAAAATTCTGGTGTACGTTTAACAAAATAATTTACTGAAGCGTTTCAGACAAATGTTAACAAATAGAACCACATCAAAAGTTTGCAGGAAGATGTTTGATCCCTGCTGAGGAGGAAACTGACAGCATGCTCAGTTTCCTTGTGAAGAACGTGTAGCGTTTCCCCGGGTCACTTGCCTTGGCAGGGCGCTCATCTCCTCTCGACCGGGGAGGGGGCTGCGGATGTGAAACTGGGTGAAATGGCTCAGTGTGAAGGAGACGGAGCGCTACCTCTGTAGCTTTTTAGCTCGCTTGTTTGTATTGTGCACATCTAGCTTAGCGCTACGTTAGTGCTGGCAAATCTGGCTGGTCATCTCTCAGCGCTCGCAGATACACTCACTGGATATCCTTCATCTATAAGACCCTCCTAAACCTAGTCCCGTCATACCTCACCTCCTTAATACAAACATCACACAGTCATTACTCCCTGCGCTCTAACAATCTAGTCCTCCTGTCAGTTCCTCCTGTCAGAACTGAACTAGGAAAAAGAGCATTCAGCTTCGCCGTCCCCTCAGCCTGGAACAACTTACAGACAGATCTGAAACTATCAACACTCATCTCATTTTCATTTCATTTATCCTTTATTTATCCAGGTAGTCTCATTGAGCCACGAAAACTCATTTTCAAGAGAGGCCTGTTAGGGAGCAGATGGTGGGGGTTAAAGGCCTTGCTCAGGGGCCCAGAGTGAGGCGAATGAGGGTGGAGTCAGGTGTGGGTGCTTCACCTTTTCCACCCACATTTTTTTTATGTCGTCGGTCCCGGGGCTTGAACCGGCAATCTTCCGATCACAGGCCCACCGTCTCTAACCACTGCGCCACCACTCCCCCAATCTCTCCTAGATCCTTCATGTCAACCGTATTAGATATTGTCATCAAGAAACTTGACCATTGCAGATGTTTCTAAACACTACATATCCAATATACATGTCAATGTTGATTTTTTTAACTGTATCTACTCAACCGATGTCTGTCTGTTTATATATATATATAATGCCTATAGAAGTCTGTCTTATCCTGATGGCTTTGAACTGTCAACATCTATTTACTGTGATTGTAGTTTTCTTTCTTTTCTTTTTTTTGATAAATGCAAATGCTTATTGTCATTTACCATGTGACGTGTGCTGCGGACCACTTGACCAGGTCACCCTTGTAAAAGAGATCTCGATCTCAACGGGCTCTACCTGGTAAAATAAAGGTGATTGATTGATTGATTGATTGATTGATTGATTGATTGAGTTGTTGGGGGTGTTTAGTAGACAAGGCGCTCGGTTTTGTTGACAAGGCGGAACACCCTCCCTGTATAATGGTAGGGGAAGCACTGCACCATTACCCAAGGAGTGCACCCCACCCTGTCAACAGAACCAAGCACCCTGTCTACTGAAATGTCCTTCACCCACCCTCCACCCCGTCAACAACTGCCCACACTGACGTAGTGCTAAGCTAGTGGCGCGCTGCTTCTCTCACGCATCCTCAAACCCTCCCCCGTTCAACGACTGCCAGCACTAATGTAGCGCTAAGCTCTCATTACAGACATGTCTCCGTCTCCCCCAACCCCATGGCAAAAAATCCTAGAAGACATGAGCGCCCTGCCAAGGCAAGAGAACTTGGGGAAACACTGACGTGTTCAGTGGAACTGGTTTACAATGATTCAACACATCGTAACCCACTGAAACAAACTATTTCAGTGTATTTAACCTTGAATGTTTTCTGAAACTTAATCATTTCATCAATAAATGGTAAATGGACTGTACACGTATAGCACCTTTCTGTCAAGATACTCAAAGTTCTTTACAACAAAAGCTGTGTCCTCATTTACCCATTCATACAGACTCTACTAGATCTATACAAAGAATAATCAGTGGTTTATCACATTCATACACTGATGGGACACACATCAGAAGCAACGAGAGGTTCAGTGTCTTGCCCAGCGACACTTCAGTATGTGACTGCTGGTGGTCAATAAAAACAACAGCACCACTCACCATCAAAACTGATGCTTGCAACTTTTGTATATCTGCTTTCTCCAGCTCTGAGTGTGACTGCTTTGAAGTCTACTGTGACGGCTTCATTTGACGGCGTTGTGCGTACACTCTGAAGAGCGCAAAAAAAAATATCGGATCACCACTAGCTTAGGAGACACACAGAATAAGGGCTTTAAGAGTCTGAAGAAAATACGTACTGTGATCGGTACGTCTTTTGATCCTGAATTTAAAAGGTGAAGATTCAGCAGCTTTGGACGATCTATAACGCAAGGAGAGCAGAGGGGCAATCAGAAGCCTTACTTCAAATTTTAAGCAGATTTGTTTAACATTGCATATACCTTGTGATCGAAGTGTACCGAAGTCAAGCATCTCTGTGGAGGAGTATATACCAGGGGCTGCAGTCAACCATAAAAAAAGAAAGCTTAATAAAATGCAGGAGGTAAATAAATAAATAAAAAAATCACTCAAAAATGGGTTAACGGCACACCTGATGTGACCTCCACCTCTACTGGGATGACAACGTACTGATCCTCATTTGGAGCGCTGGTTTTGATTCTAATGAAAGCTGTGTGGTTGTCCACATCTCTCGAAGAGAAGATGGCTCTCATCACTCCCTTTGTCTCAAAAGGAGGAATCTCCTGGAGGGGGAGACCAAAACTGTCTTTAGTCGTTTAATTTTCCTCAAGATGAGGCCTGATATAAAACACTGTCGTCGACAAGAGGAACTCACCCATAACTTTCCAGTGCCTCCTTGTTGGCCTGTGGGAAGCTCCAGATGTAAATCCCCACCACTGGAGTACATTTCAACAACCTGAAGCGACACAGAGGTAAAAAAAACATAACCTGATCACCAACCAGTGTGAACAATTTTATGTTAACAGCAGCAATCTGTTCCAGTTACTGTACCTGTAGAGGTTCACTAAATGGGTTGTGGATGTTTATAAGAGGAGAAAAGCTGCTGTTTACTGGGACCCGGGCTCCAATAAAGGGTCGCAGTCTGTAGGGATTTGCAACACCAACCCCAAAAACCTGGAGAGCGAAAAATAAAAGGCAGCATTGGCCAAACGTTTCACAACTTTCCAGATCAGCAGGTGTTTGTTTGGTTTGTACCTGGTATGTAAACACTCCATGATGTGATGTATTAATAAACAAAGTGTTTTCTACATTCCCAACTACACGAGCAAGAAACACCACATCAAACGACGTGTTCCCTCCTGGTGGGATTATCTGGTAACACAGAAGAGAAATATAATGAAACGGATACCAGAGGAGATGATGGTCCATTAAAAATGCATAACTTTCACACTTCCTAAACAACTGAAAGGTCCACTGCTAATAAAACACTACAGTTGCATGCTAAATTAGGTTTAGGTACTGGTTGTGGTTTCACATGGTGTTTTTCACCCAGCCAATTTCCATGAAATGCTTCCCGTGTCTCTCCATTAAATGTAAATAGCAACAGGTCAAGACTTCTTGTGGTGCCATCATGGTGATTAAAAACTCTCCCAAGTATGCAAACGGTTGAGATGATGAAAGGGCAAGATATTCCTGAACATAACCTTCAGCAGGAGAAAAACAATTTGCCTGACGCAAATATGAAAACAAAAATGATCGTTATGGTCAGGAGGTTTCTTCAAACAGAAAAAAGATACAAACAAAACAACGAAGAGGCATATACATATACACACACCAATTATACCACCTACCATTTAGAACCATTTATTTCTATTACATTTAGGGTACGCAGTTAAAAATATAAGCTTGCATATGAACATGTTTATTGTTGATAACTGTTCACATTAGAGGCTGAATTCATTATAAAAAAGTTTGCCGATTTCCTATTGTGTGTGTGTGTGCGTGTGCGTGTGTGTGTGTGTGTGTGTTAGATTACCATATCCTAAAAATGTGTATTAACAAAAAAAAAAAGCCAACAAATTATTTGTTTAAAAAAAAAAACAAGTTCACAAGTGTTGTACTGTATTTTTACATGAAGACCACAGAGTTTTAAATGTACACTGCCTGACCCAAAAAAAAGTCGCCAACTGGATTTAACTACCGTAAGCAAATAGGTACGAGCCTCCTGTTGGATAATTACTGCATGGGTGATTATCTTTCAGCTGGCAACAAAGTTATTTAACCCCAACTGGTGCAATGAGTTGCTTCTCATTTCTTAAACAACCATGTTGAAAGACACATTGTGTGATCGTGGAAAAGATGTCAGTCTGTTTGAGAAGGGTCAAATCATTGGCATCAAGCAGAGAAAACATCTAAGGAGTTTGCAGAAACGACTAAAATTGGGTTAAGAACTGTCTAACGCATTTTTAAACTCTGGAAGGATAGCGGGGACCCATCGTCTTCGAGGAAGAAATGTGGCCGGAAAAAATCCTGAATGATCGTGATCGGGGATCATTTAAACGTTTGTTGAACTCAAATAGAAGTGTGACGGCTCAGTGGTTAGCACTATTGCCTCACAGCAAGAAGGTCCTGAATTCAAACCCCAGTTGGACCTGGGGTCTTTCTGTGTGGAGTTTGCATGTTCTTCTCATGCTTGCGTGGGTTCTCTGCCAGTACTCTGGTTTCCTCCAGCAGACCAAAAACATGCATGTTAGGCTGCCCCAGGCTGCCTTTGCAAAAGAGATCCTTGACCTCAATGGGATTTGCCTGGTTAAATAAAGGTTAATAATAATTAAACAAAAACAACAGTAGCACTCAGGGCTATGTTTAATAGTGAAAGTAAGAGCATTTCCACATGCACAATGAGAAGGGAACTCAAGGGATTGGAACTGAACAGCTTTGTAGCCTTAAGAAAACCACTAATCAGTGACTGGGGGAAAAAAATGATTCAACCTGTTAGGAAGCATAAAGATTGGACTCTGGAGCAATGGAAGAAGTTCATGTGGTCTGATGAGTCCATACTTACCCTGTTCCAGAGTGATGGGTGCATCAGGGTAAGAAGAGAGGCAGGTGAAGTGGTGCGCCCATCATGCCTACCGTCTACTGCACAAGCCTGTAGGGGCAGTGTTATGATCTGGGGTTGCTGCAGTTGGTCAGGTCTAGGTTCAGCAAAAGTATGTGCTCAAAGAAGGAGGTCAGCTGACTACCTGAATATACTGAATGACCAGGTTATTCCATCAATGGATTTTTTATTCCCTGATGGCACGGGCATATTCCAAGATGACAATACCAGGATTCATCGGGCTCGAATTGTGAAAGAGTGATTCTGGGAGCATGAGACATCATTTTCACACATGGATTGGCCACCACAGAGTCCAGACCTTAACCCCATTGAGAATCTCTGAGATGTGTTGGAGAAGGCTTTGCGCTGTGGTCAGAATCTGCCATTATCAATGCAAGATCATGGTGGAAAAATTAATGCAACACTGGATGGAAATCAAAGTCAAAAGTCAAAGTCAACTTTATTGTCAGAACTGCAATATGTACAGGACATACACAGGATTGAAATAGATCTTGTGACATTGCAGAAGCTTATCGAAACAATGCCACAGCAAATACATGCCGTAATCAAAGTTAAAGGTGGTCCAACAAAATATTAGTTTTACCTTTTTTTTTTCTGTGGCGACTTTTTTTTGGCCAGGCAGTGTATTGAGTAATCATTTTCCAATTTATTTTGCACTGGGTACCTTGTGATCAAAGTGTACCCAAGTCAAGCATCTCTGTGGAGGAGTATACCAGGGGTTGCAGTCAGGGATTAAACAGCTCTCTCACCCTTGTTAACTAATGCGTTGTCTAAACTTATGTAAGAGCTAAAGTTCAGTGAATGGATGACAAATGCACAGAAAATGTTAGAGAAACAACAATTATAATTGATCTGCCTTAATCTCGTCTGAAAACCCTCTGTGACCCAAAAACAACTCAAACACAGCAAAACAATGAGGAACAAAATAATTATCACTGTTTTTGAAGATAAATGACTGACAAGAAAATCACTAGAGGGCTAGAATTTATGGACTACATATAGAATGAGTTGAAGTAATTTTTTGCTCAGTGTCTTATTTTAATGAGCTACAACCAGTACTGTATTAGTAAAATTATGTAGCCAAAAACAGAATAAATATTCTATAATAAGTTATTTGAACTTGAACCCCTAAAGTACCTCTTGTTTCAAGTACAAACTTTACTTCTCTGCAAACCTTCAGCTTCACTTACACAAACTGTATCTGCAGGCAGGTTCCCAGCATTTCATGAAAACAGAATTCCCTGAATTTCATCACAAAGAATGCTCAGAACTTAGCGTGTTACTGTAGTTCTGTGTGTCTTAGGTCTTAGATCCTTGTACTGTATACCGTTTCTTCTTTCCTTTAATATATGGTACTTTATATTTTTGCTATTTTTGGGTGTAACTGGGATATTGAGTACCGGTACACAAATTTGTTTCACCTCATGTACCACATGTTATGCGAAAGACAACAAAGTCTACTTGAACCTTGTGTTAGGTGACACAGCCACATTCAGAGATGGCAGGAAGTACAGTATATTGTAGCCTACGGTATGTGCATGCAGCAATCGTTCCTATATTTAATTATACTGTATAACATCAGATACTAAGCCACAAAGCCAATCAATAAGGATACTGTGACATACTAGAATACTGTACTAGTACAGTATAAAGTAAAGTGCTATGTGTTTTCATTGTTTGTTTCCATACAATGATGAAATTAGTTCTTTGCATTTAACCCATCACAAGTGAGATACACCCAGGTGGAGCAGTGGGCAGCTGTGTAAGTGTCCGGGGAGCAATTAGGGATTAGGTGTCTTGCTCAAGGACACCACATGTGGGCATGGCGGGGAGTTGAACCTGCGACTTTGTGGTCCCAAGTCGGCTGCCCTGCCTCTATTAAAATCTCAGAAAGATCCTCTTTGAATCAGATCAGTGTTCAAATTCCCTGACATTTCCCTGATCATTGATGTTTTTCTCAATTTCCCTGAGCTCTCCCTGCCTGGAAATTATTAGTCATTTTTATTTTTCATGATTTTCAGAGTTGTTGGGAACCCTGACAGCAAGTTCTTCAAAGAAAGTCCTCACACAACTGAGAAAAAAATTAAACATCAAGAGTTACAGTTCTATTCATGCAGTAAGCAAACAAATAATAAGGCATATTTAAAATAAATTATAAATCACGAGTTATAATTTACACAAGAGCTTCTGCAAATGAGCACGTTTCACCTACCGGTACTACCTGGACTGTTTGGAATCTAAACAGGTTATCAAAAGTTAACGGGAGGAACTTCTTCACTTTATTAGTTGATAAACCAGGACAGAGACAAAAACACCACACCTCTGTATTTTCAGGAACAATGACAGCTTACACTGTAAACAATACTACAATGCAATTATTTACTAAAAGAGAACAGCCTTTTCCATGCATTATTAGATTTTTGTAAATTTCAGCAGTAAAAAATAAAGTCTATAGTTACCATTTGAAACAATGTTTTCACTAATACCGGTAGTAAAGGAACTGACAAAGAGAAACGTGTTTTTTATCAACTTGAATGTTGTATAAAGTCTTGCAGGTTTTTATGTGAAAAGATATTTAGATGTGAGAATTTACTCAGCGTCTAAGCTCAAAACACATGCAGCAGGAGCAACTTTTCATATACTGTATTTGTGGTGAAAGTACAGCAAAAGCATCTATTAATGTGGAAAACATTCAAAACAAAACATCCTGCAGTGAACAGCATTACATTACTACGTCTTTGCGTGAGTGCAGCTACAGCGTGCGCTCTCAGGACATGATCACCTGCAGTGTTCCGTCAGTGAGGACTGAACTTGGAAAAAGGGCCTTCTCCTACTCTGCTCCTGCTTCCTGGAATATCTTACAAAAAGATCTGAAGCTCTCGGCCCTGACCTCTCTGGATGGTTTTCAGAATCTGTTGGAATCCTGGCAAAAACCAATGCAGATATGTTCCTGTCTTTGATTTTTTTGTACATCTACCTTATAATGTTTTTGCTACTTTTTGCTACTTTTTCTTTTCTTTTGTTTATTGTTTAATGTATTTGTATCATTGATGTTCATCATTCTTTAGTTTGTAGCAGGTCGCTTTCGTAAATAAGCCCTCGAGGCTCAATAAGATTTACCTGACTAAATAAAGGTTGAATTAATTAGTTTTCCCAGCAGAAACATACATCATCTAGTCCCTCATACCAAACTCCTCAAATACCATTTAAAAGTTTTATTTCTTGAATATTACATTTCACAAAATAAAAGGAGTAACGATAAGTCGCTGAATATACAAGTGTTTTATGTCTGCTGGTGTGTGTTAAACAGCATGAACCCATTAGAAACAAATCAATAAATATTTAATAAATGCATCTTCTTTCTGGAGCACAGTTTATTTTAATCAGATGTCCTGGGACACTGTATCCAATTTTCTTTT
>JBBPBX010052857.1:9463-24055 GCA_038048925.1 Garcialebias charrua
TCTCAGCTCCTCAAAATACAGAAAACTTCATTGCATCAGGACAAAATGAGACCAGCATCACTCTGCAGTGGAATAAACGGAACATCAGCGTCAGCTTTGTTCTCCAGTTTAACGGCACAAACACAAGCATCAGTGCACCAGATGGAGCTGGACCAGTAACTCACACAGTCTCATCTCTCACTGCTGGAACTAAATACACCTTCATCCTCTTGTTTTTGTATAGTTATGGTGGAAACAAGACAATACAACTTACAGCTGTCACTGGTAAAACATACTTTCATTTTAAAGTATCTCCTACATGTATGATTAATATCAGTTATTTACATTGCCCCCTCAAAAATCCCCATAAAACATCATCTCAGCAGAGGGTCTGAATGTATCCTATGTGTAGATATGTGACTGTTTTAGTTAGACATCTCAGATTAAACTGAGTTCCATATTTTCCGCCTGATAGGTCGCTCCTTTCTATAAGTCTCTTTGTCCAATTATTGGTAATAAATTGGAAAAATCCATAAACATGTTGCACCTTTATTTAAGTCACATATATTATGCGTCACCGCTACGCGCTGCGTCAGCACGTCATTGCCCTGCTGAACATGGCGGGCACAGGATCGAGCGAGCACGGAAGGACTTTACCAGATTAACAGGGTAAAAAAATTTTTTTTTTTGCTGAAACAAAGATGTGTCTTAGCTGAACTTTTCCTTAATAAATGAACGCAATGGTCAAATCAGCTGGATTTTAAAAAGTAGCTTTGCTATGTGCACGCGCGTAGGTGGGACGGCTTTTTTAATTTAAAACTTAGCAAGAGAAACATCCATCCATCCATTTTCTTCCGCTTATCTGAGGTCGGGTCGCGGGGGTAGCAGCCTAAGTAGGGAGGCCCAGACTTCCCTCTCCCCAGCCACTTGGAGCAGCTCCTCTGGGGGAATCCCAAGGCGTTCCCAGGCCAGCCGAGAAACATAGTCCCTCCAGCGTATCCTGGGTCTTCCTCTGGGTCTCCTCCCGGTGGGACATGCCCGGAACACCTCACCAGGGAGGCGTCCAGGAGGCATCCTAACCAGATGCCCGAGCCACCTCAACTGGCTCCTCTCGATGTGGAGAAGCAGCGGCTCTACTCCGAGTCCCTCCCGGATGACTGAGCTTCTCACCCTATCTCTAAGGGAGAGTCCAGCCACCCTGCGGAGAAAACTCATTTCAGCCGCTTGTATCCGAGATCTTGTTCTTTCGGTCATAACCCAAAGCTCATGACCATAGATGAGGGTGGGAACGTAGATCGATCGGTAAATTGAGAGCTTTGCCTTTTGACTCAGCTCTCTCTTCACCACGACAGACCGGTACAGCGCCCGCTTCACTGCGGACGCTGCACCTATCCGCCTATCGATCTCACGCTCCAGTTTTCCCTCATTCGTGAACAAGATCCCGAGATACTTAAACTCCTCCACTTGGGTAAGGACCTCCTCCCCGACCCGGAGAGGGCACGCTACCCTTTTCCGGCTCAAGACCATGGCCTCGGATTTGGAGGAACTGATCCTCATCCCGGCCGCATCACATTCAGCTGCAAACCGCTCCAGCGAAAGCTGTAGATCACGAGCTGATGAAGCCAATAGGACCACATCATCTGCAAAAAACAGAGAAGCGATTCTAAGGCCACCAAAACGGATCCTCTCAACACCTTGGCTGCGCCTAGAAATTCTGTCCATAAAAGTTATAAACAGAATCGGTGACAAAGGGCAACCTTGGCGGAGTCCAACTCTCACCGGAAACGAGCCTGACTTACTGCCGGCAATGCGGACCAAGCTCTGACACCGGTCGTACAGGGACCTAACAGCCCATATCAATGGGCCTGGTACCCCATACTCCCGGAGTACCCCCCACAGAACCCCCCGAGGGACGCGGTCGAATGCCTTTTCCAAGTCTACAAAGCACATGTAAACTGGTTGGGCAAACTCCCACGCACCCTCCAGGACCCTGTTGAGGGTGTAGAGCTGGTCTAGTGTTCCACGACCAGGACGAAAACCACACTGCTCCTCCTGAATCCGAGGTTCGACTATCCGACGGACCCTCCTCTCCAGAACCCCTGAATAGACCTTACCAGGGAGGCTTAAGAGTGTGATCCCTCTATAGTTGGAACACACCCTACGGTCCCCCTTTTTGAATAGGGGAACCACCACCCCAGTCTGCCAATCCAAGGGAACTGCCCCCGATGTCCACGCGATATTGCAGAGTCGCGTAAGCCAACACAACCCCACAACATCCAGAGCCCTAAGGAACTCAGGACGAATCTCATCCACCCCCGGAGCCTTGCCACCGCGGAGCTTTTTAACCACCTCGGCGACCTCAGCACCAGAGATTGGAGAGCCCGACCCAAAGTCCCCAGGCTCCGCTTCCTCAGTGGAAGACGTGCCAGTAGGATTGAGGAGGTCTTCGAAGTATTCCGCCCACCGACTCACAACATCCCGAGTTGAGGTCAACAGCACGCCATCCCCACCATAAATGGTGTTGGTCGCGTACCGCTTTCCCCCCCTGAGACGCCGGATGGTGGACCAGAATCGCCTCGAAGCCGTACGGAAGTCATTCTCCATGGCCTCTCCGAACTCCTCCCACGCCCGAGTTTTTGCCTCAGCAACCACCCGAGCCGCATGCCGCTTGGACTGCCGGTACCTATCTGCTGCTTCCGGGGTCCCACAGGCCAAAAAGGCCCAATAGGACTCCTTCTTCAGCTTGACAGCATCCCTCACCGCCGGTGTCCACCACCGGGTTCGAGGGTTGCCACCACGACAGGCACCAACAACCTTGCGGCCACAACTCCGATAAGCTGCCTCGACAATAGAGGCGCGAAACATGGCCCACTCGGGCTCAATGTCCCCCGCCTCCCTCGGAACGTGTTCAAAGCTCTCCCGGAGGTGGGAGTTAAAGCTCCGTCTTACGGGAGACTCTGCCAGACGTTCCCAGCAGACCCTCACAATACGTTTGGGTCTGCCAGGTCTGACCGGCATCCTCCCCCACCATCGGAGCCAACTCACCACCAGGTAGTGGTCAGTTGACAGCTCCGCCCCTCTCTTCACCCGAGTGTCCAGGACATGCGGCCGCAGATCAGATGAGACGACAACAAAGTCGATCATTGAACTACGACCTAGGGTGTCCTGGTGCCAAGAGCACATATGGACACCCTTATGCCTGAACATGGTGTTCGTTATGGACAATCCATGACGAGCACAGAAGTCCAACAACAGAACACCACTCGGGTTCAGATCAGGGGGGCCGTTCCTCCCAACCACACCCCTCCAGGTCTCACTGTCATTGCCCACGTGAGCGTTGAAGTCCCCCAGCAGAACAAGGGAGTCCCCAGGAGGCGCACCCTCCAATACCCCCTCCAAGGACTCCAAAAAGGGTGGGTAATCTGCGCTGCCGTTCGGCGCATAGGCACAAACAACAGTCAGAGCCCGTCCCCCCACACGTAGGCGAAGGGAGGCTACCCTCTCGTTCACCGGGGTGAACCCCAACGTACAGGCACCGAGATGGGGGGCAACAAGTATGCCCACTCCTGCTCGGCGCCTCTCACCAGGGGCAACTCCAGAGTGGAAGAGTGTCCAACCCCTCTCAAGGAAACTGGTTCCAGAGCCAGAGCCATGCGTTGAGGTGAGTCCGACTATTTCTAGCCGGAACCTCTCAACCTCACACACTAGCTCAGGCTCCTTCCCCACCAGAGAGGTGACATTCCATGTCCCAATGGCCAGCTTCTGTAGCCGAGGATCAGACCGCCAGGGTCCCCGCCCTCGGCCACCACCCATTCCACAATGCACCCGACCCCTTTGGCCCCTCCCACAGGTGGTGAGCCTATGGGAAGGGGGACCCACGTCTCCTCTTCGGGCTGTGCCCGGCCGAGCTCCATGGGTGAAAGCCCGGCCACCAGGCGCTCGCCAACGTGCCCCTCCTCCGGGCCTGGCTCCAGAGTGGGGCCCCGGTGACCCGCGTCCGGGCGAGGGAACATTGTTTCCATTTATATTATTCATCATAAGGGGTCTTGTGGGCTGCGCTTTGTCTCGTCCCTCACCTAGGACCTGTCTGCCTTGGGTGACCCTACTAGGGGCATAAAGCCCCTGACAGCATAGCTCCTAGGATCATTGGGACACTCAAACCCCTCCACCACGGTAAGGTGGCAGCCCAGGGAGGGGAGAGAAACAAGAGAAACACTTAAAACATATATATTTCTTAGCTGACATTATAGTACAAGGGTTCCTGAGCTTAACCGTTCCTTAATAAATTCACGAAATGGTCAAATCAGCTGGATTTAAAAAAGTAGTTTCGCCATGTGCACGCGCGTGGGTGGGACGGCTTCTCTGAAAGTGTCAGAGCTCCAGAGCAGGAGGCCAGGCAGCGACAGAGTCAGTCCGACCAGAGGAGGCTGCCGTCGGGCACATGAGGTGGGAACGGTTGGTGTACCCTAGCAGACAAAAGTGGTACTGCACCCCTAGTGGCCGTGAGTGGTACTGCACCATTTTTTGGCCAAAATGAAAAACGGTCAAATCTGAGCCAAAATTTGGTCTTAAAACATAGTAAAAAATCCATAAACAAGTCTCACCTCTCTATAAGTCGCAGGGCATGCAAATTAGGCAAAAAAATGCAACTTATAGTCCGGAAAGTAAGGTATTATAGTTTCATTCTGGCACTTTGAAAAATTCTGCATATATTAGTGAAAAATACCTTGTAAAATATTTCCTGTTTTAAATAAAAGCAACAAGAATAAGTTGTTCATAGAGAAATGTGAGACATTTAAAAAAAGTTGTTTGGGACCTCGTGACTGAGTGGTGCTCAGTCAGAACAACTTATGTTTGTTGTAATGACATGAACTTTTAGATTTGTAAAACTGAAAATGCAAAGCTGACATAACTAATTTGATTCAATGTAACAATGAAAATTGCATCCCAGTACTTTGTATTTTTATTTTAAACAGTGTAAACTTACTCTGTTGTTCATCTTTTGTCAGCTCCATCAAACACTGAAAGCTTGAAAGTTTTATATCAAGATGAGACCAGCATCACTCTGCAGTGGAATACAGTGAACAACGTTGTCAGCTTTGTTCTCCAGTTGAACGGTATAGAGACAAGCATCAGTGCACCAGATGGAACTGGACCATTAACTTACACAGTGTCATCTCTCACTGCTGGAACTAAATACACCTTCATCCTCTTCTCTGTATTTGAGAACGTCAGAAGCAGCGGAGTCAACATCACTGCAGCTACTCGTAAGATAAAGCACTTTAATGTGGAAATTCTACCATTGCTGTTCATCATTCTTTAGCTTGTAGCAGGTCGCTCTTGTAAATGAGTCCACGAGGCTCAATGAGATTTACCTGACTAAATAAAGGTTGAATGAATGTCATGATGTACAATCAGTTTTTAATTATTTTAACTACAATTTGTAAACTCATCAGAATTGTAGACAGTCAAATATAAATCAAGCTTATTTGTCTCAAAAGTATGCACACAAGCATACAACAGTATTTGTATGGGTACAACAAGGTTCACAAATTCCTCCATCCATCATCCATCTTCTATCACTTTTCTGTTAACGGTTTTCGGAGACAACAGCTCCAGGAGAGAATCCCAGACATTTCTCTCCCCAGAGACACTTTTCCTCTCATTCTGGTGGATCTTGATGCATTCCCAGACCAGAGAAGATGCACAATCCCTCCAGTGATTTCTGATCCTTGCCTGGAGCCTCTTACCAGTGGGACATGCCAGGAACACCTCTAAAGGGAGGTTTACTAGGAGGCATCCTAATCAGATGCCCGAACCACCTCAATTGACTCCTTACGATGAGGAAGAGCAGTGGCTCCACTCCAAGCTCCCCCCTCCCCCTCTATCTCTGAGCCCAGCCACCCTGATAAGAAACCTCTGTTTGTCTGCTTGTATCTGGAATCTTGTTCTCACCCCGGAATTACACTGCACGCGGCTCCGCCCCGCTCCGGTGCGCAGGTCGCAGCTGAACGAGTCCAATTCCCACTGCCTCCGCTCCGCTCAGGTCCGCCTGGATGCGCCGCTCCAAGACACGTGCGAGATCGCGCGATAAATCAAGTGATAAATAAGTAAGTCAGAACAAAACAATTCATTCGGTGGAAAGAAGGAGAACAACTGTAGAGAGACTGCTGCCTTGATCTTCTCTCGTAAATGAGCTACATGGTTTGAGCAACAGGAAGTGATGTTTACATTTCAGAATAAAATACTTTTTTATTTATTTATTTTTGTATTGCGTTATTAGGTGTAGTCATAGTCATAAATATAATAGTTTAGTCATAGAATAGTCATAATTGATAGTTTGACAGCATTTTTGTACAAATAAATCCGTATAGAGCTAGGATTAGTCCGCCCGTGGTGATTTTATTTTGTAAATACGGAAGTTGTGCTCGTTCCTTTTCCTGTTGGTGCGACGTAATCTTCAAAAGTTGACTCCGGCACAGCTCCGTCATCCGGCAGAAATAGAAAATTTTCTAATTTTGACGGACTGCCGTCCGCTCTCCGCAGCTCGCCGCCGCCGTGCGGAGCCAGTGTAAATTCTGTCATTGATTATAATGGGTGCGTATTTGCTGCGGAGGTCGGACCGGAGCGGGGCGGAGCAGTAACGCATGTGGTGTAATTCCGGGGTCACAGTCATGATCCAAACCTCATGACCATAGATGAGGCTCAGCATGTTGACAAACTGGTAAACTGAAAGCTCTGCCTTATTACAGCTCTCTCTTCACCACAACCGGCCAAAGCAATGTCTTCAATACTGAGAATGAGGCCCCTATCCATCATTCCATCTCCCGCTCCATTCTACCATCATTTATAAACAAGATGCCCAGAGACTTGAACTCCTCCACCTGAGGCAAAAAACACTCTCCCACAACCCGGAGGTGGAATTTCACCAAATGTATACAAGTCACATGGTACCACATGAGCCAAATATGCATGAACAGTTTTTCAAATTTACACATTTCAAAATGCACAAGTAGTAATAGTCTGCACATATTTTATTATTTAGGCAGAATGTTTTCAAATGCTCTCATAACATCACAGAACATTTACTACACTTAATGTACCTGTCTGAAATGCTTTGTAACTGTGACTTTCCTTCCCTCCATCGATTACGGTGACATTCTCTACATGAATGCTCCTACAAGCACCCTGCAGATGTTGGATGTTGTCTATCATGGTGCACTAAGATTCATAACTGGCTGTGATTATCGTACCCACCACTGCACCCTGTATTCACTGGTTAACTGGACATCATTAACTCACGCAGACTCTTCCACTGGTACATTTTCATCTTTAAATCACTTCTTGGTCTGCTGCCTCATACATCTCCTCCTACATGTCTCTGCATGAGTGCAGCTACAGCGTGCGCTCTCAGGACATGATTACCTGCAGTGTTCCCTCAGTGAGGACTGAACTTGGAAAAAGGGCCTTCTCCTACTCCGCTCCTGCTTCCTGGAATATCTTACAAAAAGATCTGAAGCTCTCGATCTTGACTTCTCTAAATGGCTTTAAAGAATTTGTTGGAATCCTGGCAAAAACCAATGCAGACATGTTCCTGTTTTTAGTTTTCTACATTTGCCTTATAATCTAGCCGTTTTGCTACTTTGACATTTTTTTAAAACTTGTTTATAAAAAATCTGTATGCCTCTCTTGTGATTGTCTATTGTTGCTGTTGTCATCATTCTTTGATGAAAATAGTTCTCTCTTGTAAATGAGTCCTCGAGGCACAATTGGATTAACCTGCCTAAATAAAGGTAGAGTGAAATTTTATTAGATAGAAAATTGGCCACATTAGAAAACACTAGAAACACACACACACACACACACACACATACACACACACACAAGTATTGAGATCAAGATCAACTTACCCTAGAAGCAGGACTATCTATCAACCAGGTGCATCTTGTCCAACAATTATTTTGAAAGTGAAGTCCAAAAATTGTAATGTGCACAGGTAGACATTTATTCTGAAATAGCTGTTTCACAACCATGCAAGCTGCAGAATTCAAAAAATGAAAATCATCAAGATGAATTTTTAGAGGAATTTGTGAAAATATAAAATAACATCAACAACACAAATCGTGGAAGTGAAGATGGATATAAAAACCTTATGTTCTAACTTGCTTGTGTTTCTTTTTTATTTCATGTACCTGAATTAGTGAGGACACCTTCAACTTGTGTGGAGACTGGCTGTCCTTCAGGCATGGACTGCCTCAGCAGTAACACTCCTGCTCAGTGTATCGACCCCTGTGACCACTACACTGTACTGAATGATGACTGGCGTTCAGTAGATAACGCATTCAATACCATCTCACATTGTGATTTAGACATTAACTGGCAAGGCTGGTATCGCTTCTATCTGGGGCAATCCAATGCTCAGATTCCAGACCAGTGTGTTCAAGAACCAAGATGTGGAACCTCCGTTCCTCTGTGGATAACAGAACCTCATCCAACACAAACAAATGAAATAGTCAGCCACTCCGTGTGTGGTTCCTGGTCTGGTTCCTGCTGCTATTTTCATTTAAACCCCATCCAGGTCAAACTCTGCTCTGGATACTACTACGTCTACAAACTTACAAGGCTGTATGGATGTAATTTTGCATATTGTGCAGGTATGATTCATTTAATAATACATTAAAGGTATCATCAATAATCAAATCAGTTTTCTCTTCCTTTGTAATTTCAATACAGATTGTTTCATTGTTTTTCAGATGTGAAATTTCCAAACCTTAATTTAACATTTTTGTCTTAAAGACCGTGTAAAGTGAATTTCAACATTTTCTTAAATAAACATTATAAATGTGATAATTGTAATCTTGTAAATGAGTAAAAAGTCTCAAAATTGTAGCTCAATTAATTTTGGAGTTATAGAGCAAACTGTGTATAAACATATTTCTGGTTCAGGATTTTTTAGGCGTGTTTTAAACGTGACCGCGTTTCGTCACGCGGTCCTCATTAGTATAGCCCCACCCCCTGCAGCTCCAGCCGTATAAATTCGCCTCGGTGGAGCCGTTCACTCGCGAATCGCAGATAGCATCAGATAGCAATAGCATAGATATTTTGTTCATTGTTAGCTAGCTAATCAATTATGCCTCGTTGCTGCATCTTCCCTGGATGTCGCAATGGTCAGGGCACCCGTGCAGATCATAACGTGTTTTTATAGCGTGTGGTTATATGACGAGTATCTGTAAGCCTGGATAGGTGAATGATTAAGGCGCTTGCCTTCCGTCCCAAACCCCACGGGTTCAAATCCCGCATGGTACAACTTTTTTTTTTTTTATTCATTCCAGATTAAAAACACACAAGAAAACTATTTACAAAAACAGCGTAACTCTTGGAAAAAGTAGCTGCTGTCACAGACAGAACTCGGATAAAAACAGAGCAGGTTTACTGGCTCTCTGCTGCCTACCTCCACACACAGCTCAGCTGCAGGCAGCAGTACTGCGCTGAAACCACGCCCACGCACTGACACGCCCCCAGCGTTCCAGACCAAGGCAAAATCATGTTTTTTCATGATTTTTGAGACTTAATTTTATAAGGTAAACAATGTTTTTAATCAGTCAGATTTAAATGGGTGATTAATAACACATATTTATGCCATGTGACAAACTAAAAACACATATTTAATTTCACTTTACACAGTCTTTAAGCATTTAAAAAACAGTTACTAATGATTATTGCTAGCGCACATTGTTCAACAAAACATGTTGAATCAAATTCTGAGCGCACTTAAACAAATGGTTGGATTCAGTTCTTATATTGAGAACACACTTGCACTGATGGAGTCAAGGAATTTGTATTTAAATTTGTAAAACCATTCTTTCACAAGCAGTTACATACTGAAAGCTTGTTTGAAGTAGTTCAATTAAAATGTTTATTTTTAAAGGGACCTTTCACAACAAATGTCATCTTAGAACACTATGCAAAATATAATCATAAATAGGATTCAGGTCCAGATTCAAAGATGATGACAGTCAATTCATTCCTAGTCAAATACAACAGTCACATACAGTGCATTATAAAATGCAAATTGGTAAAAGTTATCTATCCAAAATCTTTACTTTGTAAAAACCAGCCATCTTGATCAACCAACAGTAGGATAGATCAGTGTTTTTCAAGCTTTTTTGAGCCAAGGCACAGTGTTTTCATTGAAAAAAATCCCAAGGCATACCACCAACCAAAATTGTAAACATAGATACACTGTATCCGCCTACCGGTATATTAAATATATAGTCATTCTTATCAAAGCATCTTGAATAGGTATGAAATAAACACATAATTAATTTTTATCATATTTTATATTTCTTATTTCTAATTGCACTTAACATGTCTTCAAAAATACACCCGAACAGTACCACAACAATGTGGTCTTAAATTCAAAGAGGTTGTAGAAAAGGAGGGGGAGGGGGCTTTTTTGATAATTTTCAAGGCACACCTGACAATCACTCGCGGCACACTAGTGTGCCTAGGCACAGTGGTTGAAAAACACTGGGATAGATTGATTGCTTTTAACAGGAAGAAACTCTCAGTAAAACCAGACTCAGGACTGGGGCTGTCTGTGTCAGCTGGCTGGTTTTGAAACAACAGGGAAGAGACACAAACAGAGGAGATTCTTTCCAGTTATGGTTTCCATGACAAGAAAACAAACACAAACTCATTAACAATAGAAATAATTACTAATAAAAACATAGTTTGTAGAAAAAGTAAAGACAGCAGGAGAGTGAGGAAATCCGATCAGTTGGTCCTCCAGCAGTCAAAGTTTATAGCAGTTTAACTAAGGGATGACTCAGCAAACCAAAGCCAACACTAACTATGGGATTTATCAAAAAGGAAAGTCTTAAAACTAGTGGTAAAATAGACAGTGTCAGCGCTGCCGCATGTAAGTTGTTTCCAAAAGAGAGGACCTCTGCCTCTCATTCTACTTTTGGAAACTCAAGGAACCACACGTAAACCTTCAGTCTGAGAGTAAAGGTCTGTGTTGGTAAAATATGAATATAAGATGGAAGATGGTTTTTAAAATATATGTATTTTAGAAGTTAGACTTTAATTTCTAGTGTTTGTGTTACTAATCTTGTGTTTACCTTTTGGAAGAGGTAGATGTCAGGGATGCTAAGACTTCTCAAAGCAAAACAAAATTGTTATGGATTTCAAAATGTTCTTTCCCTCCTTTTGTCTCAGCTCCTCAAAATACAGAAAACTTCATTGCATCAGGACAAAATGAGACCAGCATCACTCTGCAGTGGAATAAAATGAACATCAGCGTCAGCTTTGTTCTCCAGTTTAACGGCACAAACACAAGCATCAGTGGACCAGATGGAGCTGGACCAGTAACTCACACAGTCTCATCTCTCACTGCTGGAACTAAATACACTTTCATCCTTTTTTATTTGTATAGTGATGGTGGAAACAAGACAGTACAACTTACAGCTGTCACTGGTAAAACATACTTTCATTTTAAAATATCTCTTACATGTATGATTAATGTCAGTGCAGTGATTTGTATCACTTCCGCAAAAATCTCAATAAACAGCTTCTCACCAGATGGTCTGAATGTATGCTTTGTGTAGATATGTGACTCTTTTAGTTACACATCTCAGATAAACTGAGTACTATATTTCAATCTGGCGCTTTAAAATTTTCCGCATAAACTAAGTATAAAAACTTTGTAAGAGTTTTCCTGTTGTAACTAAAAGCAACAAGAATGACTTGTTCATGGAGAAATGTGAGACATTTAAAAAAAAAAGAGTTGTTTGGGACCTCCTGGCTGAGTGATGCTCAGTCAGAACAACTACCGTAGTTATGTTTGTTGTAATGACATGAACTTTTAGATTTGTAAACACTGAAAATGCAAAAGTGACATAACTACAGTAATTTGATTTGAGGTAACAATGAATACTGTAGCCCAGTACTTTGTATATTTATTTTAAACAGTGTAAACTTACTCTATTGTTCATCTTTTGTCAGCTCCATCAAACACGGAAAGCTTGAAAGTTTTATATCAAGCTGAGACCAGCATCACTCTGCAGTGGAATACAGTGAACAACGTTGTCAGCTTTGTTCTCCAGTTGAACGGTATAGAGACGAGCATCAGTGCACCAGATGGAGCTGGACCAGTAACTTACACAGTGTCATCTCTCACTGCTGGAACTAAATACACCTTCATCCTCTTCTCTGTGTTTGAGAACGTCAGAAGCAGTGGAGTCAACATCACTGCAGCTACTCGTAAGATAAAGCACTTTTAATGTCATGAAGTAAAATCTTTTTTATATATGTATTTACTATAAATTGCAAACTCATTAGATATGTAGACAGTCAAATATTTCTCAAGCACATTGGTCTCAAAGTAGTCACACAAGTGAACAACATTATTTGTATGGGTGCAACAAGGTTCACAAATTCATCCATCCATCTTCTACCGTTTTTCGGTTAACTGGTTTCAGAGGCAACAGTTCCAGGAGAGAAACCCTCTCCCCAGAGACACTTTTCCTCTCATTCTGGGGGACAAAGTCATTCCCATGCCAGAGAAGTTACACAATCCCTCCAGCAACTTCAGATCTTTCCCTGGAGCCTCCTCCCAGTGGGACGTGCCCGGAAATCCTCTAAAAGGATGTTTACCAGGAGGCATCTTAATCAGATGACTGATCCACCTCAACTGACTCCGTTCAATGATGAAGAGCAGTAGCTCCACTCCAAGTGTCACCCGATGATGAAGTTCCTCATTCTCAGAGTCAGAGTCAGAGAGTCTTTATTGTCATTTGCACCGCATGTGGTACATGAGATGAAAACGAGATTATGTACACGAGGTCCCAGTTACATCCAACAACAAATGAAAGAGAAAAACAGTAATAACATCGAGAACTAACTAAGAAAAACATCAACTAGTAATACACTAAGCCTAATATAGTGGGAATAAACAGCAGCACGAACATGAGTTTGTATGAGCAGATGGTCACAGATGAACACAGATGAACACAGCAACAAGAAAACATATCAGCATCAGCATGATGTGATATTTTGCAGTGTTTATTTTAATTTTATTTTTATTTATTCATGAGTCTAACAGCCTCAGGGTAGAAGCTGTTCCTCAGTCTAGTGGTTCTACACTTGATGCTCCTCAACCTCCGTCCTGAGGGGAGTGGGGCAAAGAGTGAGTGTGCTGGATGAGTGAGGTCTTTCATGATACAGGTGGCTCTTTTCCTGCATCTAGAGGTGTAAATGTCTGTGATGGTGGGGAGACTGACTCCAACAGACTTCTGTGCAGCCTTCACCACTCTCTGCAGAGCTTTCCTCTCTTCAACTGTGCAGCCTCCATGCCACACGTTGATGCTGGAGCACAGGATGCTCTCCACTGCACACCTGTAGAAGGAGGTGAGAACTGGGCTGCTCAGACCAGCTCGTCTCAGCCGTCTGAGGAAGTAGAGTCTCTGATGACCTTTCTTGATCAGGCTGGTGGTGTTGTTGCTCCAGCTGAGGTTATCATTCATGTGTACACCCAAGTATTTGTAGCTGGAGACCACTTCCACTGCAGACCCACCTATTATCAGTGGGGCATGGGTGTGTTTGTTCCTTCTGAAGTCCACAATCATCTCCTTTGTCTTCTTCACATTCATGTGAAGATTATTCTCTTTGCACCAGCTCTCCAGGTGTTCCACCTCCTGTCTGTAGCTGGACTCATCATTGTTTGTGATGCATCCCACCACCGCTGTATCATCTGCAAACTTAACAATATGACAGCCTGGAAGTGTGGCTGTACAATCATATGTGAGCAGAGTGAACAGAAGGGGGCTCAGCACACATCCCTGAGGAGAGCCAGTGCTAAGGGTTATGGTGGAGGAGGAGAAGTTGTGGATCTTCACGGACTGTGGTCTGTCTGTTAAGAAGTCTAGTACCCAGTTACAAATAGAGGGGCTTAGTCCAAGTGTAGATAGTTTGTCTATCAGAGTTTGGGGGATCATGGTGTTGAAGGCAGATGTGAAGTCCACAAAGAGCAGACGCACGTATGAGTCTTTCTGATCCAGGTGGGTGAGAGCAGTGTGGACCACGGAAGAAATGGCGTCCTCTGTTGATCGGTTCTCACGGTATGCGTATTGATGAGGGTCCTCATTGATGTTGACGGTTGCCTTGATGTGGGACATGACCAGTTTCTCAAAACATTTAGCGACTATCGGGGTGAGGGCCACCGGTCTATAGTCATTCAGACCAGTCACTGTGGAGCTCTTTGGGACTGGGATGATGGTCGCGGTCTTCAGGCAGGTGGGAACTGACTCCAGTGCAAGTGAGGTGGTGAAGATGTCAGCCAGCACCTCACAGAGCTGGTCCGCACATTCCTTCAGAACTTTCCCTGGGATGTTGTCTGGTCCGGTTGCTTTATGAGGATTAATCTTTCTGAGACTGCCTCTCACTTCTGCTGCGGACACCCTGAGATGCTCTTCATCTGGTGATGAGGTGAGTCTGGTGCTAGCAGGTCTGTTTGGATCATCAAAACGTGCATAAAACTTATTGAGGGCATCAGGCAGAGATGGGTCCCTGGGGCATTGTTTGTTTTTGCCTTTGTAATCTGTTATGCATTTA
>JBBPBX010052858.1:0-20564 GCA_038048925.1 Garcialebias charrua
TCACGATAGAGACGATAGAAGGAAAGTAGCACGATAGACACGTTTCTATCGTCCCCACAATATATATCGTCATATTGCACAGCCCTACCCCATACCATCAATGATGCAGGCTTCTGAACGGAGCATTGATAACAACTTGGGCTATCCTTGTCCTCTCTGGTCCAGATGACATGGCATCCCAGTGTTCCATAAAGAACTTCAAATGTGACTCATCCGACCACAGAACAATCTTCCATTTTGCCACACTCCATTTTAAATGACCCTGGCCAAGTGCAAACGTCTCAGCTTGTGGAGCTTGCTTAGAAATGGCTTCCTCTTTGCACTGTAGAGTTTCAGCTGGCAATGGCAGATGGCACGGTGGATTGTGTTCACTGACAATGCTTTCTGGAAGTATTACTGAGCCCATTCTGTTATTTCCTTGACAGTGGCATTCCTGTTTGAGGTGCAGTGATGTTTAAGGGCCCGGAGATCACGGCCTTGACCTTTACGCACATCGATTGTTCCAGATTCTCTGAATCTTTTGATGATGTTATGCACGGTTGATGATGATAACTTAAAAGTCTTTGCTATTTTACGCTGAGTAACACCATTGCTGCACTATCTTTCTGCGCAACAATGGTGGAATTGGTGATCCTCTTACCATCTTGACTTCTGAGAGACACTGACACTCTGAGAAACTCTTTTTATACCCAATCATGTTGTCAATTGACCTAATTAGTGTTAATTGGTCTTCCAGCTGTTTGTTATATGCTCAATTTCCTTTTTCCAGCCACTTATTGCTACTTGTCCCAACTTTTTGGGGATTTGTTGACACTGTGAAATTTTGAATCAACATATTTTTCCTTTAAAATGTTACATTTACTCAGATTAAACTTTTGATCTGTCATCTATGTTCTATTACGAAGAAAATGTTGACATTTGCCATCTCCACATCATTGCATTCAGTTTTAATTCACAATTTGTTTAGTGTCCCAACTTTTTTGGAATCCGGTTTGTAAACTAAGATATAAGCTAAACAAATGCCCAACAGTATGCAAAAAGATCTAAGATATACCCTAGTCACTAATAGTGCAAAACAATACACCGAACAACAACATCACAATTCTCATAAGTTTGGTTCAGCAAAATCAATGCAAGTGTGACTTATCTGTTTAAATAAAGGTTGGATGAATGAATGAAAAAAGTGGAGTTGGGCTCAGAGCTGACCTAAAAACTAACATGAGGCAATGAGGCGCTGAAGCTGTGTCTCCCCAGCTGCACGTTTGCCTCCACTACAGCAGCTCCGCCACCCCAACACCAAACCTTTGCTCAGTGGACCGCTTGCCCCCACCTTCAAAATCCCAAAACTGCAGAAGGTGCTGGGATTCCCACAGGTACCACAAAAAAAACTTCCAAAATGCCATGGCAGAGAAAGCCTGAGGGCCCCCGCCCAGTCCAACCGCTACCCACCTCTACCCAGGTGGCAAGGAGGAGGAAACAGCTGGCCTGACATCCTCCAAGGATGAAGGGAACAAGTTGGACTCTCTTCCCTCCACAATTCTGTTCCCAAGTTGGCTCAGAGAGTTCAGCTGAGATCCGTGCATGTCAGAAAGGATGTTCGAACCTGCTCAGCACGCCACGAGGTTGAAATGATTCAATGTTCAACAAGGGGAATCCCACAGTGTTCCCCCTGACAGCATCGCACAAGCACATTTTTCTTTTGTCAAAAGAAATAAATGTTCACACACTGTCGCATCCAGGCTACGAACCAAAGGTGCAGGTTAAAAAAAAGTTGAAAACATAAACATAACCTAGGATTTGCAGCCCACACATAAATTAGCTGCTAGCTGTTCTGTTGACATTAAAACACTTCCTTCCTTATCTGGAAGGGTTTTTCTTGTTCAATCCAGGACGGGCGCTCCGATTTTGGTAAGCCGCTCTCAGCCCATCCCTCCACCGAGACGGGGATGCGGCTGGCCGGGTCGGGATGCCTGTGTTTCGGTTCAGCGAGAGTAGCATCCTGCTGAAGCCCCGGAGCTCGAATGTCTAACGTAAAACTAACTTGACCGCGGTTTAATGTGGTGATATGGCTCTGCAGACATTGCACGTGGCTGTCTTGTGGTGTTTAGTGTAAAATACTTCTACACAGAGGACATGTTACGATGAAAAGTTGGCTAGCTTTTAGCTACAGTGCAGGCAATGAACACTCTAATAGAGAGGATCAAGTCAGTCCCATGTCTAGTCTACCCAGACTGCAACAAAGAGTTTTACTTGGAAGTGGGCTTCTCAGCTCATTGCATAAGTGCAGGTCTGTACCAAATACACGACAGAGACAAGCGTATAGTAGCCTACACCAGCAAGACTATGGCAGGCCCCGAGTTAAGATACTCAGACTGTGAGAAAGCTCTACTGACCACTGTGTGGGCAGTAAAACATTTCCCCAGCTACATTGGTGGACAAAAAAATCATTGTTGAAACACAACACCAGCCAGTGACTTTCTTAAACAGCCAACGCATCAGAGATGGTGTGGTGACAAACTCACATGTAGCAACGGGGCTCATGGTACTTCAAAGTTTTAACCTAGACATCCGCTATGGTCAAAACAAGAGGTCACATTTGGGTACTGACTTGGCAATCTGCCAAAAATGTACACAAGATGTACCAGCCACCCAACCGCCAGCTGAGAAAAAACCCTCAGTAACTGAGGACCCAAGTCACCATTTTTTTGATGAAACTATCTGCAAAGATATGACAACATTGTATGTAAATGGATGTTCATTCCATCACAAAAAAATCTGCAAGGCAGGTGTTGGAGGGATCTTCCTCCAAGAGCATGAACAGGTCACTTTCAGCTACAAATTAAGTTCTCAGTCTTCTCAGTACGCTGAGATTGCAGGAATCCTAATAGCTCTCCAGATGGTAGTAGAACGCTCCATCAAGATGCTGGTCATCTGCACTGACTCTAACTATGCTCGTCTAAGTTTTGCGTGCCTTCTCGCTCAGTGGAAACAACGGTTTTCTCACGAGCAACAAAAAAGTGGTCAAACACAAAGAGCTTTTTATGGCGTGTGATCACTTGATGACATCACATGACTTACAAATCTACTGGAAGAAAGTTCTAGGACATTCAAGAGTCCCAGGCGATGACAAGTACTACAATGACCTTGCAGATTCTTTAGCCAAGGACGGAGCCGATTAAGGTCCTCTATGGTCCTTCGACCCCTCCTGGTTAATCAAAACACAACCTACAGTCGAGGTAATGGCAGTCACATGTGCACAGGCTGCAGCCAGACCTGCTGACAACACAGTCTCTGTACGACCCACACTGACTGACCCAGACATCACCCAACTACAGAAGTTGGATCCTGCTATCAACTCCATGATACTGTACCTGACTGACCCAGACAAAAATACTCCATCCAAAGACTAACTGGATTCTGATCCAGACCTTAAAATCCTCTATCAGTTGCGCAACCAGTTAAAACGAATCAAAGGCATCCTAACTTTCGCTCTTGGACCAACGTCCTCACCAGTCCAAGACATTCAAGGAATGTTCTAAAGCTAAGTCTGCTAATCTAAGTCCAGACTTAGCTTTTTTAGATTTTTCTACCCGGATTATTGAACATGCATCAGGGTCCTCACCAGTGTTTGTGGTTCCCCATGACCACAGGGGAGTGATGTTAGTTCATGCCCATGATCTTCCGTCCGCAAGACACAAAGGGAAGGCATTGAAGCAAATTGCCTACTGGCCTGAATGAAAAAGGATGTCAAAGACTACTTTCAAGGGGGCCTGGTCTGCGGCTAGTTTCAGCCATCCAGACCACTTCACAGAGCATCACTGTTAAGCAGAGGCATTACATTTCCATGGTCCGACCTTCAGATCAATTGGGTTGGACCACTCACTAAGAGCTCTAGAGGAAACAAATATTTTCTCACGGTAACCTGCGCATTTACCAAATGGGTAGAATGCCTACCAGCTCTTAACGACATAGCGCAAACCACTGCTATGTTGCTAATGAATCATGTATTCTCAAGGTTTGGACTCCCCCTCAGGTTGAACTCAGACCAAGGTACACACTTCACAGGTGAAGTAATGAAAGAACTGTGGAAGTCGCTAGGCGTCATATTGGTTACCACCCACAGGCTTCAGGCCAAGTGGAGAGAGCAAACAGAACTGTGGTGAGTATTTTTAAGAAATACGTAGCCGCAAACCACAAGGACTGGGACGTCAAACTCCCTTTGGTCCTCATGGCCATATGGGCCACTCCACACACGTCAACTGGCATCTCTCCCTTCGAGATGATGACAGGTCGACAGATGACTCTCCCTCCACACCTGTTGTACCAACCAGGCGCCACCGCCATGGCAACAGCATACACCACACAACAATACATGAAAGACTTGAATAAACACCTCAGAAACACTTTTTCTTTTGCCCAGAAAAACTTGGAAAAATCTGCTGAAGCAAGGCGTACTACGACCAAAAGGTCTCTCACGAAGAACACCAAGTAGGAGACAGGGTCTGGGACTATACGTTCGCCACCTCAACCGGGAAAGGAGAGTCCAGGACCGGAACTCTCGCCCGCAAATTCATGCCCAGATGGACTTGACCTCATTAGATAACAAAGTGTCCTCAATTGTCTACGAAATCAAAATCAGCAAACGTCGTAAAGAGCCAATTGTTAAATGGGTACATCAGAACCAGATCAAACCTTACAAGGAGTTCAATGACTCCACAAAAGACAAAGAAAAGACAAAAGAGCTCCCAAAATCACAGACTTCATGGGAAAATAAGGTCGTCCAAGCACAAGATAGTAAATAAACTAAATAGGTTTGACTAAATCAGGAGCTAAAAGAAACGGCTTCAACTAGAACTTAGAAACACTAAGGCTAAAATCTACAACAAAAATTTAACCAGAGCAACAGTTTCAATCCATAGGATTTAATTTGACATTGGTTAAAAAAGCTAAGACCTATCCTTTTTGTGATTTTGCATGTTGGAATCTGACGACCAGAGTGAGTTGAAGCAGTGATACTTTGTTTTCTAGTTGCTTAATCACTACTTTCGTTGTTGTTTGAGATATTGTATTGGTTCTGAACATTCCCAGCCAAAAGACGTTTTGTATTAACACAAGTTAATGACTAAAATGATTTTAACTATGCCAACATGCTGTTCATTTTGTTTAAACCTCAATCGTTAAAGAGCCAATGTAGTTAAATGCTACCTTAGGTACTATAATCTACACTGACCTCACAACTTTTCAAATTTAACCTACTCGAACAATTCTATTCGAGGGGTTACCTAAATTTAAAACGGGTCTCGCCATAGACTCCAAATTTTAAAAAGGGAAAACCAAACACCTACGTCGTTTGTCTAAAGGACAACAGACAATTAGACCAAGCTATATTTTCTTTTTCTATTTTAGTTCTAACTTAAACTAAGTTATGAACGGAGGAATAGTTTGGAAGATGAGGCCTTCGTTACAGAAGCCCTCTTGAACCTTCTATAGGTATAGATCCCTATATCTAACTTTTATAGCATGACCTACCCCTTAATTGATATCTGTAGCTGATCTGAACCATGATAGCTTACACACCAGGTGCATATATGTAAGGTTAATGTAAAATCCCAATCATAAGCCTACCTAAAACCACATAAATCATAGGCGTAGCCAGGATTTTATGAGGGATGGTTTGTTTGAAGAAAAAGTGGACCTGTAGAACTACTCTGATTGGTTAATTGGCTGTGGTACACGTTAGGGCTGAACGATTTTGGAAAATAATCTAATTGCGATTTTTTTCTATAAATTGTGATTTAAAATGCGATTTTTTTAATACCTTCAAAGTATTTTTCAACAAACAGAAGCAATAAATCAATCTGTTTTATAATAAACAATGTCAGGTTTATTTAAAGCAGAAATTACAATAAAGAAAGCAAATGTATGACTTTTCTTTTCACCATTTCTATTTTTTCTTGTTTCATAAACACAATAGTAAACAAGTTACCAGTAAGTGAACTTCCTAACTACTGTCTGAACTTCACATGACAGTTAATAAATAAATATAAAAAAAATAGATATAAAAAATTAAACTTACTGGTTTCCAGCCAGTAACGGCATGAAAAATAAAGTGCAAAAAACAAAAAGAATCTGCTTTAACCAACTCGTTCTGGGAATTCAAACTCAGTGAACACAAAATAAACTAGTATCTGTTCTTATTAAATCTTTTAGATGTAAAAAAAAAAAAAAAACTCTTGGAACAATAATGTAAACATCAGGATGCAGAGCCTTGTGAACAGACACCTCAAAATCCTGCCAGGTTGGGATAAAGGAGCGTGCAGTACAGTCACCTGACGGCACCTGAGAAATGGCTTTGAGCTGCTATAGCACCCTGGCAATCATACTTTCTTTGGATCCCCATCTTGTTGGACATTCACTGATGAAGCTGTGTTCAGAAAGTTTGAGCTTCCTCTTCAGTCATTGCTGCCTTCTTCTTCCAACTGTGGGAGAAGTGCCCCACCAGCTTCTTGCACAGGCAGGCCTACTGCTCTTGACACTCTGTCATCCTTTAGTGCATGTCCTGTAATACAAAATAAATACACATGCTCTTGACACTCTGTCATCCTTTAGTGCATGTCCTGTAATACAAAATAAAAAATAAATACATTAACATCCTCCACTCTCACTCGTGCAAAAATTGAGGACCAGAAAAATCTTCTCACTTTGTTAGTTAAAAACAATGTACAGGTTTTAGCTTTTCCCACGTTAAGTGAATGCAAAACGTGATGACTAAATAGCTTCACATTACTGAACATAATATTAACATTTTAATTTAAAACTGACAATAAAAAGGATAGTATAATAGTCGTGACATCACGACCAGGTTTGGTAATAATGAGAAATTGTATCACCTCATCTAAATAGCTATGCTAAAGCTAACAATCATTAAACACCGCTAGTTTTAAAAAAATCAGCTTGCGCGAAACTTGTTTGTTACTGGTTCTGTATTAATTATTACCACTAATGAGTAAACTGTTTTTAAAAAAATCAGATAATGAATGCGCTTTTTCACGCAGAACGTTAGCTTACTGAGCTAGCTGCTAACAGGGCAGCGTCAAAAACGGGCCCGGTCACATGACCAGCTCGCGCTCTGTTTATCTCCCGCTGTCTCTGTGTTTCAGCCTCTCAAGATCAGATACATGTTTAAATGGGCTAACTTACCCGAATTTTTAACTTTTATGACTTCTGTCAAGCCTGAAGCCATTGTGTTGGAGCGAGCGGTGTTGACTTCACCTCTCCCTGCCTGCTCGGTTGCTCCGCTCGGCTCGGCTCACTCCCAAGTCACGTGACCAGTCAAATCGCAGCCTGTGCGATTAGAGAATCGCGTTTTAACATCGCGAGATTATCGCAAATGCGATTAATTGTTCAGCCCTAGTACACGTTACTTCAAACGTGTAAACAAGATAATTAGCTAGCTAGTTAAAACACTGCTGTGTGAGCTAAATCTGTGTTACCAAATAACACAGTGTGGTTGTGGTTGTGAGTGGAGAAAGAGCAACACACTGAGAGGGGAATAGCGTGTGTGTCCAGTCTTCTATTCAGAACTCATCCCAGAGACACGAACGAACAGTTCGGTACTCCGAGTCCCGCCCGAACATACACTGAGAAAAAAAAAAACCACAGAAGAAGAACGAAACGCGTCATCCTCTTAAAGGCACAGTACCACTCCTTATTACCGTATTTTCCGTTGTATAGGTTGCACCGTTGTATAGGTCGCACTGTCCAATTATTGCCAAAAAATTGGAAAAATCCATAAATAGATCGCACCGGTGTATAGGTCACACTTACGTCACCACCGACGTAATGCGTCATCCACCGCTGACGTGCCGTGTCACCGCTGAGTCAACCCGGCAATATGGACCGAGTGTTTAGCTCTGCTGCTAATGTCTTCCATAGGAGAGTCCGTCTCTGAAAACACGAATAAAAAATCGAATTTCATCTCAAATTTTTCCTCCAGGCCATAGTTAAGTACATTAAAGCTCATATAATTACACTCTGTAAGCAGAAAAAATATACACCGATTGGTTTCGAAGCTATTTATAACATAAACAGAAATAAAACCAGAAGCTAACATGAGATGAGTCCGTCTCTGAAAACACGAATAAAAAATCGAATCTCATCTCAAATTTTTCCTCCAGGCCATAGTTAAGTACATTAAAGCTCATATAATTACACTCTGTAAGCAGAAAAAATATACACCGATTGGTTTCGAAGCTATTTATAACATAAACAGAAATAAAACCAGAAGCTAACATGAGATGAGTCCGTCTCTGAAAACACGAATAAAAAATCGAATCTCATCTCAAATTTTTCCTCCAGGCCATAGTTAAGTACATTAAAGCTCATATAATTACACTCTGTAAGCAAAAAAAAAATACACCGATTGGTTTCGAAGATATTTATAACATAAACAGAAATAAAACCAGAAGCTAACACGAGACGAGTCCGTCTCTGAAAACACGAATAAAAAATCGGATCTCATCTCAAATTTTTCCTCCAGGCCATAGTTAAGTACATTAAAGCTCATATAATTATACTCTGTAAGCAGAAAAAATATACACAGATTGGTTTCGAAGTTATTTATAACGTAAACGGAAATAAAACCAGAAGCTAATTTAAGCTAATGCTACTAAAAGATCGTTTTTTTTAATCTCAAAAATCTAATAAAGCTACTCACTTGTAAACGTCCACACTGTGATTACATTCTGTAAGTTTCAGAAAAATCCGCTGAGTGGTTCTTGAATGAGTTTTCTCCGCAGGGTGTCTGGACTCTCCCTTAGAAATAGGGTGAGAAGCTCAGTCATCCGGGAGGGACTCGGAGTAGAGCCGCTGCTTCTCCACATCGAGAGGAGCCAGTTGAGGTGGCTCGGGCATCTGGTTAGGATGCCTCCTGGACGCCTCCCTGGTGAGGTGTTCCGGGCATGTCCCACCGGGAGGAGACCCAGAGGAAGACCCAGGACACGCTGGAGGGACTATGTTTCTCGGCTGGCCTGGGAACGCCTTGGGATTCCCCCAGAGGAGCTGCTCCAAGTGGCTGGGGAGAGGGAAGTCTGGGCCTCCCTACTTAGGCTGCTACCCCCGCGACCCGACCCCGGATAAGCGGACGAAAATGGATGGATGGATGGTTCTTGACTTATCTTGCAAACAAACAACTAAGAAACACAGAGCTAAAAGAAGTTACCTCCAGACCAGGAGGCCGACAGTCCTCCGAGCAAAGGAGCTTTTTTTCGGACACATGAGCTGGAAACGGTCGGTGTACTCCTCTGGAAGTGTCCCCTAGCGGCCGAAACTGGTATTGCACTGCGCCCCTTAGCGACCGAAAGTGATACTGCACCATTTTCTGCCAAAGTGAAAAACGGTCATAACTGAGGCAAAAATTGGTCTAAAAATATGGAAAAAATTCCATAAATAGGTTGCACTGGTGTATAGGTCGCAGGCCTTGAAAAAACCATAAAAAGGGCGACATATACACCGGAAAATACAGTATATGGTACTACTTAAAATACACAAATGAACAGTTGAATCAAAAACCACAATGTAATTTTACCATTTGAATCCACCGTGTTACCTTCCAAGCCAGGACAGAGTGAACGGCGTCTTCACCTCACAGTTTTATATCTCGCAGGAGTTGTAGGCGGGACTTCATAGGCAAAGTGGGCGGTTCGTTCGAACCCCGGAACCCACCCTGGCTACGCAAATGTAAATGCATAACACATAGAACCAGAATGGCACAGACTGAAAACCACCCAGCCAGCAACCTTCGATGTGGGGACCTGCAACTCTAACGTTGGCCTCCAACCTTCATCCAGTGGTCGCCTCCTCTACATCAATCAAGGGATCCCCTCTACATGCTGATACAAAAACAATTGTTGTTGATTAAATCAACAACTCTAATCGTTGTGGAATTACCGCTGTGGAATTACCGCTACCGCTATGGATTATAAGCTTTGTTCCAATGGATTACAGACTCAGTTTTCCAAGGAATTATAAGTTTTGCCGCAATCGGATTACTAACAAACAGTATGGAATTACAAACAGACAATATGGGATAATAAAAAAAAATTTCACTTGCTGGATTACATCAAGATCAGAGACATTTGGAGGTATCTTTTCGTGTTGGAACTCATCCCCATGGAGATGCGATGACTTTCACAAAGGGGAACTGTAGTGGACCCCTCAGGTCTCTGAACTGTCCCAGTGATGCACCTTTTCACTAAATCTCTCAGTGAAACACATTTTCTCTGAAAACCTGCAGTGAAGGACATTAACACTGTTTTACTCCATTAATTTGAATCAAGACACAAATTAAATCACCAATAGACTTTTTAATTTTGTTCTAATTCAAATATATCAACAGAATAACCTTCTGTCATTTTATGATCATTTGTTATTTGCATGAGCAGTGTTATTCTTCAATACAGGTAGTCCCCGACTTACGAGCGCTCTGACCTACGAGGTTCCGGACTTACGAGCTGGCGAATTTTTGGAAAAAACACAAAAAATATTGAGTTTTTCTGTGATTTTTCACCACAGTTCGTTAGCTAAACATGTGGACACACGTTTCCGATCATTTTTATGCACTCGTAAGCAGTTTTTCGATGAAAAACGAGTGTTTGTAGTCGCGCTAGCAAAACCGTTCCAACTTACGAGCGAAATTCCGGACTTACGAGACACGTGGCGGCCGTTCCAAGTTACGAATTTTCGCTTTACGAGCGCCTCGGAGGAACGGAACTCGCTCGTAAGTCGGGGACTACCTGTATGTTGAATGGCCATTGTTAATGTTCAAATGGTGTATTCTTTAATATGTGGACATATTAATCAAACTGTTAAAAGTGCAAGGATATGTCAAATTGTACTTTTCAGTTTTTTTTAGAAGTTAGAAAACAGATAATCAGTTTAATCATAAAAGCTGGCGTCGGTTTTCTGCCTTTTCCTAAACACAGTCTCTATAAACAATTTCTTCCTGACTTTCACTTGACGTCAACTAATCTCCTCCCATTCCCGGATTGAACCAACAAATCGGGAAGGACAGAGTACGTACTCTGACGTTAAGCTCTCTTTAAAAGTTCTAAACTTCCTGGAACTTCAGTTGCTGCGAGGAAGTTTAAGAAGTAATGACTTTCTCTTTAGCTGTCGGACGTCAGTCAAACGCCAAAGACCCCGTTCTTCAGCAAGGGACTTATGGCATGCCACTGTAAGCCCGACTCGAGCGTTAAGCTACAAGCTTTGAACAAATATTCATCTCAAGGAATATTTTATTTTGAAAACTAAAACCGGAACCAGTGCCGCTACCTCGGTTCGGTTGATGCGGACCTCAGTGAGACGCTGGAGATTGAACGAGCTGGAAGCCTAAAAAACTTAGCTGGATGGGCGATCCGTGCACGTTTAAGGTTGGCTGTACTTTACCGGAGCTTGGACAGAGAATCTTCGCAAGGTAAAAGTCGATGTTCATTACCGGACGGAAGTCCAGCGGACGCCGGCCGAAGAGTGTGCCATATCTGGTTGAAACTCACTTCAAGATAACTACCCCTCTCTTACTTCCTTTTTCCTTCCTCCTCCTATTCTCCTTAAAGCTTATTTTGCCAGTAAACATTGTTAATAATAATAATAATAATAATAATGAATTCAATTTATAACGCGCTTTTCATTAGTGAAAATCTCAAAGCGCTACACACATTGAATGCTACACACATTCATACACCGGTAACGGCAGACTACCATGCAAGGTGCTTTCCAGTCCAGTTTTGTTAACTAGTAGTTTGTTAACAGTTAGTTTTGTTAACTAGTGCCTGCAGATATAAGTAAATTTATCACCTTATTTACTTGATTCTGTTGTTCCTAGAAGCTACAAATGTGTGATTTCATCTGCGCTGAATTTTAACTTATAGGAATCTGATCGATCAATCAATCTGTACATATGTTCATGTAATTTTAATGATTTGTTATTAAATGATTCCAGTTCTGCTGGGTCAAAGATAATAACGTTTCATGCCTTTTACATCTTATCTGATCGTACAATTTATTGTTTGAATCCTAAAAAAGAAGAGAATCTGTGAATTACTATTCTCACCTTGAACGAGTGTTGGATAAGTAATTAATTAAAGTAGAAGCGTGTCAGGTAACTCTGACCACGTCTTTTACATCATCTGCTTTCTCTTTGATTGTGAAAGTTTGTTCAGTCAAATTCTGACGGTTATGGGCACTCATTCTGAAGCGAAAACTTAACGCGCATTGGAGCTTTAGCCTAGTCTGCTACCGCTGACTCCTTCGAGCTGTGGTGTATGTCACCACGCACTTGCGTAGTTGTGCCACAGCTTTTTCTGTTTGTGTTGAAGCGGCCGCTTCAACTCGCGGCCGCTTTAAGGCTCCAGTTAAGCGGTGCGTTGGGCCGAACGCCGCTCGACGCGCGCTTGATGCGCGCAGGCAGTTCACAGTATAGCTCAGCGTGAAGCTCCAGCGTTTTCGCTCCAAATTCTTGACATAATTTGAGCAGCAGCAGGGCGGAGCGTTTACCTATGGGACAAATTGAGGTCGCTGATTGGCCATTTTCTGACACGCCTACTGAATTGATTGACAGGTCGGGTGGGGGGAAAAAGGCAGAGGGCTGCGCAGCAGTTTTCTGTGTTTATATGTTAATAAAAAGTTCTAAAAAATAAAATAAAAACCAGGAGCGCTGGTCCAGAACACCAGGAAATATTTAGAGCCTCCCGAAGCCACGTTGAACATGAGTTTAGTTCGCTCGTGACAGATTCATTCATTTCCTTCTCATGAGGAAGGAGGAGGAAGCGATCACTTGACTTTTGGCAAAAAAACTAAAGAAAAGTCCAGATCAGTGATGAAGAAGGGGAATTTAATACATTTGTGTCTCATACAAAACAGTCCGGCGCCGGGCAGTTTATTGTGAGACAACGCGTAAGCGGTCGTAAAATTTGAGCTTTGCGCGTTCAAGCCCGCGTTCAAAGGCTTGTGCTGCGGCGCTCGCACGGAGTGGAGCGACGTTCGGCCCAACGCAGAGCTATACTGGGGGCTTAACTCGCGGCCGCTTCAACTTGCGGCCGCTTCAACTCGTGGCCTCTTCAACACGAACAGAAAAATAAATGCGTTGGTGAACGCTGTAATCATAGTGTAATGTATATCGAAATATCGAAAATGTTCTTAAGAAAACTCATATCCCCGTTATTGAGTAAAAGTATATCGTGATATAAATCGATATAGAATTATTTTCCAGCCCTAGCATTCAATAATAATTCAGTGAAAGTTTCATTAAAATGTATTCACTGGTTTATGAGATATTTTCATTAAAAGCAGATAAATGAACACATGCATGTATACAGGCATGACCATAAAATGAGCATCAACTCTGTCATGTTAAGGTTTCCAGGACTGTTGAGCAGAATAAAAACAGACTCCTCTTTGCTCTGGATGGTACGGAAGCACATTGCATTCAACCATGAAAATGTGTTTTTGGAGCTTATGTAGTAAAAACGTGATAATTATGTAGTAAAAACGTGATAATTATGTAGTAAAAACGTGATACTAAGTAGTAATAACGTGATACTATGTAGTAAAAACGTGATACTATGTAGTAAAAACGTGATAATTATGTAGTAAAAACGTGATAATTATGTAGTAAAAACGTGATACTAAGTAGTAATAACGTGATACTATGTAGTAAAAACGTGATACTATGTAGTAAAAACGTGATAATTATGTAGTAAAAACGTGATACTAAGTAGTAAAAACGTGATACTATGTAGTGAAAACGTGATACTATGTAGTGAAAACGTGATAATTATGTAGTTAAAACGTGATACTATGTAGTGAAAACGTGATACTTATGTAGTTAAAATGCGATACTAATTCAGGAGGAGCGTTTCCTTTAAATAGAGTAGACCTGCAGACTTCCACATATGTCAGATAGGACAATGGTTAAGACCGCTGCCTTTCACGCAGATGACCCAGGTTCGAGTCCAACCTGGTCTGACTGATTTTTTTTTTCTTCTTTGGATTATTTATATAATAATATTTATGCTGAAAATACTTTGCTTATCAGCGTGATTGGGGTGTAATGTGGTTAAGTGACGTCTTAATTTATTAGGCTTCATGCTGTCCGCTGCTAATATTTTAAGACATAACAGACACACCGGTCTTTCCTCATCTCCCACCTTTGTCACAGTGAAGCCAAGCGCTAAATACGCTTTCTTATTATCTTCGTCTGTCTTCGCCTTTCTTTTCATCCCTGTTAAATATTTCTCCATGCTGTATCTTCACTGCACTTTCTAAAACTTCTCATGCGCTGCTGTGGCTTCTTACTCTGTGAAAAAACTATTCTGCGCGCTCAGTCTGACAATAACAGCGCCACTGCCCCTACTGGCGCGGATGTGTAATTACACTTACCATTTCATACAGTTCAATATTATTAAAATGTAAACACTCAACAACAAACCTATCAAAAGTAATGGCAAAAGACTGAAAATAGTTTATATTTTTACAATAAATGCATGTACAAATAAGCTAACAGGGAGTGCCTGTATGTTGTTGTTTTTTTAATTTCGTTTTACGCAAGTTGAAGCAGTTGAAAGACTTCAGCTTTAGGGCTTAAAATTTGTTTACAGAACTCCTTTGGTTTTTTTTATTTTTTTTTTTTTTTGGATGTGGGGCCCACATCCGATTGGCGGGCAGGAACATCTTGTGAAGGTCTCCCAAGAAGCAGTCTACACTTGTAAACATGTAGGTCAACTAAGGGTAATCATTGCTGTGAATAATCACGAAGTTGCTGCTGATCTGTTCATGTTGCTGTGTTCGTTCGTGCACACCTGCTAGCTCATACAAACTCATGATTGTACTGCTTCGTGTGATGTTTCTGTGCTGTTAGTGCCTATTGTATTTTAAGGAAATTTTAACTTAGTTCATATCTTATATGTTACCGTTTTTCTATTACATTTTATTGTTTTATGTAATTGGGACCAAACTGTTGACAAATCTCTGAACTTACATCATTAAGGCCTTGTAAGTGTCCTGTAGCATTCACATAGGGCTTCTCCATGCCCTTCGTGTGTAAGTGATGCTCAGGTTTGTTAAGAACATGCACACACACACCCAGGAAGGAGGTTGAGTAGCATGAAGTAGAACCACTAGCCTGAGGAACAGCTTCTACCCTGACGCTGTTAGACTCAGTAATATCTAACCATAATAATCACTTTGAAGAATCACATGATTTTGTTGATCTGTTTTACGCTGCTGTGTTCATTTGTGCATACATACATACTCATGTTCGTGCTGCTGTTCGATGTGATGTTTTTGTGCTATTAGTGCCAAGTGTATTTTTAGATTATGTTAACTTAGTTCATATCTTAGATGTTACTATTTTTCTTTTGCATTTTATTGTTTGCTTTAACTGGGACCCAGTGTACATAATGTTGTTCCACTGCATGCACCAAATGGCCTGCAAACAACAATAAAGACTGTTTGAGTGTAAAGCAAGGGATTACATGATTTATTATTATTTCTTTCACAAATATAGTCTATTAAAGTTACTAATAGCTCAGCTCTATAAAATTACAATATATCAAAACCCTTGCTTTACACTCAAACAGTCTTTATTGTCGTTTGCAGGCCATTTGGTGCATGCAGTGGAACAACATTATGTACACTGGGTCCCAGTTAAAGCAAACAATAAAATGCAAAAGAAAAATAGTAACATCTAAGATATGAACTAAGTTAACATAATCTAAAAATACACTTGGCACTAATAGCACAAAAACATCACATCGAACAGCAGCACGAACATGAGTATGTATGTATGCACAAATGAACACAGCAGCGTAAAACAGATCAACAAAATCATGTGATTCTTCAAAGTGATTATTATGGTTAGATATTACTGAGTCTAACAGCGTCAGGGTAGAAGCTGTTCCTCAGGCTAGTGGTTCTACTTCATGCTACTCAACCTCCTTCCTGGGTGTGTGTGTGCATGTTCTTAACAAACCTGAGCATCACTTACACACGAAGGGCATGGAGAAGCCCCATGTGAATGCTACAGGACACTTACAAGGCCTTAATGATGTAAGTTCAGAGATTTGTCAACAGTTTGGTCCCAATTACATAAAACAATAAAATGTAATAGAAAAACGGTAACATATAAGATATGAACTAAGTTAAAATTTCCTTAAAATACAATAGGCACTAACAGCACAGAAACATCACACGAAGCAGTACAATCATGAGTTTGTATGAGCTAGCAGGTGAGCACGAACAAACACAGCAACATGAACAGATCAGCAGCAACTTCGTGATTATTCACAGCAATGATTACCCTTAGTTGACCTACATGTTTACAAGTGTAGACTGCTTCTTGGGAGACCTTCACAAGATGTTCCTGCCCGCCAATCGGATGTGGGCCCCACATCCAAAAAAACAAAAAAAAAAAACAAAGGAGTTCTGTAAACAAATTTTAAGCCCTAAAGCTGAAGTCTTTCAACTGCTTCAACTTGCGTAAAACGAAATTAAAAAAACAACAACATACAGGCACTCCCTGTTAGCTTATTTGTACATGCATTTATTGTAAATATATAAACTATTTTCAGTCTTTTGCCATTACTTTTGATAGGTTTGTAATACTGTATTGAACTGTATGAAATGGTAAGTGTAATTACACATCCGCGCCAGTAGGGGCAGTGGCGCTGTTATTGTCAGACTGAGCGCACAGAATAGTTTTTTCACAGAGTAAGAAGCCACAGCAGCGCATGAGAAGTTTTAGAAAGTGCAGTGAAGATACAGCATGGAGAAATATTTAACAGGGATGAAAAGAAAGGCGAAGACAGACGAAGATAATAAGAAAGCGTATTTAGCCTTGGCTTCACTGTGACGAAGGTGGGAGATGAGGAAAGACCGGTGTGTCTGTTATGTCTTAAAATATTAGCAGCGGACAGCATGAAGCCTAATAAATTAAGACGTCACTTAACCACATTACACCCCAATCACGCTGATAAGCAAAGTATTTTCAGCATAAATATTATTATATAAATAATCCAAAGAAGAAAAAAAAAAATCAGTCAGACCAGGTTGGACTCGAACCTGCGTCATCTGCATGAAAGGCAACGGTCTTAACCATTGTCCCATCTGACATATGTGGAAGTCTGCAGGTCTACTCTATTTAAAGGAAACGCTCCTCCTGAATTAGTATCGCATTTTAACTACATAAGTATCACGTTTTCACTACATAATTATCACGTTTTCACTACATAGTATCACGTTTTTACTACTTAGTATCACGTTTTTACTACATAATTATCACGTTTTTACTACATAGTATCACGTTTTCACTACATAGTATCACGTTTTTACTACTTAGTATCACGTTTTTACTACATAATTATCACGTTTTTACTACATAGTATCACGTTTTTACTACATAGTATCACGTTATTACTACTTAGTATCACGTTTTTACTACATAATTATCACGTTTTTACTACATAATTATCACGTTTTTACTACATAAGCTCCAAAAAAATATTTTCATGGTTGAATGCAATGCCCTTCCGTACATCTGTGCATGTTTCCATACAAGACGAAATTTGACTCTGCATTTAACCCAATCACCACCAGGTGGGGCAGTGGGCAGCTATAGAAAGCGCGCCGGGGAGCAATAGACCTTTTACCATTTGACGTCATCGCGCATGCGCACTCGCATTTTTCCAGAATTTTCCGGAAGCACGGGCACGCAACTGGAGTGTTGTCGTTGCTGGCAACGGACGCGGTGGAGAAATAAGACTTTTATTGTGTTTATAATTGTTCCAGGCAACTTCAACGAGTAAAAGAAGAAGGTGAGACTTGTTCGTTTTACAACGTCCCTCTGGAAAAGTCGAGTAGAGCGACTAAAAGAAGGAAGATGTGGAGCAAACCAGCACCACCGCCGGCCGGTACAGGCAGGATTTCACCCCGGCACGAAGCATCAACGTGTGTGCGTTTTTTATCTGGCATGGACATTAATGATCCAAGCTCCGTGGATTACGTTCCTACATTACATCTTGGATATGGGAAACAGACAGGGCGGAGAACGATCTCCCGCAGCGGAATGCTACTGGACAGCTGCTAAGCTAGCAGCAGCTAGCTAGTTCGACGAGACCGCGTTGTTCTTCGGTCTCCGCTGCGTGTGTTGGGGTTTCTGCCTGTTTCGACCTGCGACATGCAAGGAGATTCTTCCTTCGGCCCCACTGAAGAGCAGGTGAGTGGAATGTCAAAACGTTTGATAAGCCAACCGTTAACCGAATCTTCTAAAATCATTAAGCTACCAGTAAATGCAGGATTTTTTGAGCCGGGACTTAGTGGCTCCTGGCTGGGGTGAAGGTGCAGGTAGCCCCGCGCGCACGGTTCATCTGTAGCCAGGACTTAGTGGCTCCTAGCTGGGTCCAGCCGGTTCTGGACCTCCAGGGCGCACTGGATCAGGTGTAGCCGGGACTTAGTGGCTCCTGGCTGGGTGAAGGTGCAGGCCAGGCAGCCCCGCGCGCACGGTTCATCTGTAGCCAAAAAAGCAACCCTGTCTAAGACAATGTGTATGGGCGTGCGGTTTCCTCCTCTCGTGTCCGCGGCACAATGTTCAGGCATTTTGACCAGCGGTTGTTCACTATTTTAAGAAAACAAGCTTCTAAATTACAACTCGCTATCATTACGAAGCTCATCGACCCCTTGCTTAGCCCCTGAATCCGGTTAGGGCTTTTTGCCGTCCAATCAGAACGCTCGTTTCAGGCGAGCTGTGCGTGATGACGTCAACTGGTAAAAGGTCTATTGGGATGAGCTTGATTACTGCAATTCACTCCTGTTTGGTATCAGTCAGACCACCATTGCACGACTACAACTGGTCCAGAATGCAGCAGCCCGATTTTTAACCAGTACAGGCAAAAGAGAGCACATTACACCAGTCTTGGCCTCCCTGCACTGGCTACCGGTTCATCTTCGAATCCAGTTCAAAATTCTCATGTATGTCTACAAATCACTGAAAAGTCTCGCCCCCGCCTATCTCTCTGATTTGATACACCCATATGTCCCACCACGTGCTCCGAGGTCAGCGGACCAGGTACTTTTGACAGTTCCAGGGATCTCTCTTAAACGCAGAGGTGACATGGCGTTCTCTGTAGCAGGCCCAAGACTCTGGAACGAGTTACCTCTGCTTGTCAGACAGGCCCCCTCCCTCTCGGTCTTCAAATCCCGTCTAAAGACCCATTACTATTCTGTCGCTTTCAACACTAGCTGATCTGTGTTTGGTCGTTTTATTTATGGTCTGCGATGTTCTTATGTCAATGTTTTGTACTTCATTGTTGTGTGTTGCCTGTTGTTTGTACAGCACTTTGGTTGGTCTTGTCGCTGTTTAAAGTGCTTTATAAATAAAATGGTATGGTAATGAGACTTGTGGTTCTGCCTGAAATGGACTGACATCTCCAAGATTAACCAAAACATAAACAGCATCCCAAAGAAAATCTATGAATAATTCAACCACCCCTTTCTCTGCTACTGTTCAACTTTCTAAGTTTATCATTTGTGCCTTACTGGTATTTTATATATTTTGACCTTTTGTGTGCAATATTTTAATGAAATCACATACAAATCATTTAAATAAAAGTTGATACATGAATAATTACATGAAACAGGATGCAAATTAAACGTTTCTTCTGTGCTTCAGCGCTCAAGTTTTAGATAAAACTGTCTTTTTTTTTTTCAACTAAAGTAAAAGTTACTACTTTTGATTAATGAAAGTTATAAGTGTGAGTAAGAGAGTGAATGGTTGTTCGTCTCTATGTGTCCCTGAAATGGACTGGAGACCTGTCCAGGGTGTCCCCCGCTACTCAAAAAGGAAGAAGTGGATAAAGGTGATGGATGAAAACTTACAATTTTGTGTGGGGAGGATCTGCTTTACAAAAAGCTTCTGCCCCAAATGATGAGATATTCACAAAGACTTGAGGAATAAATAAATTAAAAAGCACTGTGCTTTCCGACATGCACGTCACATGGCCGTATAAGTCGCATCAGTCCAAATATGTCTAATAAAGTGGAAATAAACATAAATATGTCGCTTCACCGTATAAGTTGCATCTTTTATGCTCATCGCTGACCACCTGGAAACGTGGGCCGGTGTTGTGCCAAAAATCAATTGGCTGCCAAATGATGGCCACAGGAGTGTGCATGGGAGGAGTTTAACAAGAATTTAACAAGATTAACACAAAAATAATTATTTCTTTGCTCAACATTATAGTAAAGGTGTGTCTCAGTCTAACTTTTCCTTAATAAAAGCACTTTAATGGTCAAATCAGCTGCATTTCGGCTGGGTGGTGCAGCAAAATGCAGCTGATTTGACGTTTGCTCCAGGAGTTGCTGAGCGAGACAAAGGTGGCTTGGTATGGTAAGCCAAGTGTCTCACTGATAGCCACTTTTACTTATTAATGAGACACTTGGCTTGCCATATTGCTCGAGGGCCATCTAGCAGCTGAAAATTATAGTGTTCAATATTTTCCATATCCGAATGAATG